>CATIWF010010741.1:0-18164 GCA_949630135.1 Balakata baccata | reverse complement strand
AAATGAGAAGGGATATTGCATTTCTAAAATTAGAAGTGATCATGGCAAGGAATTTGAAAACGAAATGTTTGAAAATTATTGTTTGGAAAATGGTATTTCTCATGATTTTTCAACACCAAGGACTCCTCAACAAAATGGAGTGGTTGAAAGGAAAAATAGAACATTGGTAGAAATGGCTAGAATAATGCTTAATGAATATGGCGTACCAACTTATTTTTGGGCGGAAGCCACTAATACGGTATGCTATATTGCAAACTGTGTCTTTAAAAAACCACTTTTGAACAAAACCTCTTATGAGCTTTGGAATGGAAGAAAACCCAAGATTTCATATCTTAGAGTATTTGGTTGTAAATGCTTCAAAACCCAAGATTTCATATCTTAGAGTATTTGGTTGCAAATGCTTCATATTAAATACCAAGGACAACCTTGGAAAATTTGCCTCAAAATCATATGAAGGCATATTTCTTGGTTATTCCACCTCTAGCAAATCCTATAGGGTATTTAACAAGAGAACTTTAGTTGTTGAAGAATCTATGCATGTTAATTTTGATGAGTCCTATACACTTGATCTTGGGAAAGGTATTTCTCTTAATGATGTTGTAGGATCCATTGAAAAACTCAACCTTGATCAAGGAGAGCAAGAAATGTCTCTAAATAAGCATGACCTTGATGAGGAGCAACAACAAGTAGAGGATCAATCCCAAGCCCAAGAGTAAGTGACAAATGAGCTTCCAAAGGAATGGAGATATGCAAGAAACCATCCAAAGGAACAAATCATTGGTGATCCTTCAAAAGGTACAAGTACTCGTTCAAAAATTCTTGATTCTAATCTTGCTTATGTATCTCAAATTGAGCCAAAGTCAATTAGTGAGGCTTTGGATGATGAAAGTTGGGTGGTTGATATGCAAGTGGAACTCAATCAATTTGAAGGAAATGAAGTTTGGGCTTTGGTTCCAAGACCTAGTGACTACCTAATCATTGGTAGTATGTGGGTCTATGGGAACAAATTGGATGAGGATGGTAACATCATAAGAAACAAAGCTAGATTGGTTGCCAAAGGATACAACCAATAGTAAGACATTGATTATGATGAAACGTTCACCCCTGTGGCAAGATTAGAAGCCAATTGCATTTTGTTAGCATATGCATGTCACATGAACTTTAAGCTTTTCCAAATGGATGTAAAAAGTGCATTTTTGAATGGTTTTATTTCAGAAGAAGTATATGTTGAACAACCTCCCGGCTTTGAAAATCATGTTTTTCCAAATTATGTCTATAAATTAACTAAGGCTTTATATGGATTAAAGCAAGCCCCTAGAGCATGGTATGAAAGACTAAGTGCTTTTCTATTGAAAAATGGTTTCTCAAAAGGACATGTTGACACAACTCTATTTATCAAAAAACATAGGCATGACACTCTCATTGTTCAAATTTATGTTGATGATATCATCTTTGGATCTACTAAAGAAAATCTTTGCCAAGAATTTCCTAAGTGTATGACTAGGGAATTTGAAATGAGCATGATGGGAGAGCTCAAGTTTTTCCTTGGACTCCAAATCAAGCAAGGCAAAGATGGCATCTTCATCAATCAATCCAAGTACACAAAGGAATTGATCAAAAATTTTGGGATGGATGAATGTAAGAATGCCAAGACTCCAATGAGTATATCAACAAAATTGGATAAAGATGATAAGGGTAAAGCTATTGATGAAAAGCTTTATAGAGGTATGATCGGCTCACTTCTTTATTTAACCACCTCTAGACCTAATATTATGTATAATGTATGCTTATGTGCAAGGTTTCAATCATGTCCTAAAGAATCACACTTGAATGCAGTAAAAAGAATTTTAAAATATCTTCATGGCACTATGCACTTAGGACTATGGTATCCTAGAAATTCTTCATTTCATATCATTAGTTTCTCAGATGTCGACTATGCCGGCAGTCTGTTGGATAGAAAAAGCACGTCTGGAACGTTCCACTTTATTAGAGAGTGTTTGGTTTCTTGGCATAGCAAGAAACAAGTTTCGATAGCCCTATCCACCGCTGAAGCTGAATATGTGGCTGCTAGTTGTTGTTGCACTAAAGTCCTTTGGATGAAGCAACAACTAAAGGATTATGGTCATGACATTGACCATATTCCAATTAAGTGTGATAACACAAGTGCCATAAACCTCTCTAAAAATCCCATTCAAAATTCTAGAAGCAAGCATATTGACATTAGACATCGTTTCTTAAGAGATCATGTTCAAAATAGTGATGTAGTGTTAGATTTTATTGACACTGAAAACCAACTCGCAGATATATTTACCAAGCCCCTAAATGATGAAAGGTTTTGTTTTATAAAAAGAGAGCTTGGTATGCTTGATGGGAGCACTTTGATTTAAGAAAAATTTAAACCTTGTTTTTGCATACAATTTGTTGTCTATGTATGTTATTTACTTGTTTGATATGAATTCTGAACTTTAGGGATAGTGAACTTCCTTTTTCTCCTAAGAATTCTTGGAGACCCCATAACTCCTGCTCAGAAAACAATTTTCCCGCTTGGGAATAATGTCCCGCTAGGGACATTTTGCCTCTCGCTACTTCTTGGTCATCAATTTGACCGTTGCATTTTCTACTCTCCCGCTCGGGTAGCCCCACTACCCGGTCGGGACATTTAAATTTTATTTGACCGTTGCACATTTTCTAACATACACACTTGGGAAGCCTCCTGTCCCCCTCGAGACTCGTTCAAAATTTAATTTTTTTTAATCGTTAGAGGGTTCCCGGTGAAGGGTTTTGATCATGTATCACATACATATAACGCAGCGGAAAATAACAATTTTCAAAACCCGAATCAAAGGATTTTCATGTGCCAATTAAAACTAATTTAACCAAAGAAAATTCAGAATTTATACCTTTATAATTTCTTGATTTTTCTTCAACTTCTCACCTTGTTGGGTTGTAGCAAAACACCACAATCCAATATAGGATTGTCTCTAACAATATTCACACGAAGATGAGAGGATGAAACCTCTAGGGAGATGGCTTGAACATACCTCAAAGTGCTAGCAATGGTGTATGTTCATATGAGAAGAAAATTAAACTCTTTAATTTTCTTGTTGTCTCCAAAAAAAAATTTTCTTCTCTTAAAAATTTTTTCTTATCTATTTTTTTTCTTTTGGGGTCTTTTTGATTCAAAAGAAAATCAGAAAAGTAGATTCAAATTGAAGAGAGGAGAAAAATGGGAGTTATGAATAGTGAATGGCCATTAATGGCCAATTTAAGGGTCATTGGCCAGTTGCTGCGCCTGGCCGGTCAACCTGCCCGAGCTATTTTTCCCCGCGATCTTATCGCGAAACAACTCAAAATAATCAAAATAATTGAAAGAGTTTTGAGAAGATTGAGACACAAATTTTATAGAGGTTCGGGTATTAACTAACCCTACTCCTCTCCCAAACTTTGATTGGGTATTCACTAATCTAATAACTTAGATTACAATTTGGAGTTTTAACTAGCTCACTCCCAACTAGGTGTTTTACCAAGGCCAACACTCAACTCGAATTTTCCTTGTATTTTAGGGCTCACACAACAACCAATTCCTTGTAATTTGGCTCGCACTACCCAATTACAAGATAACCTAAGTGTTTCAAGATTAACACTTGAACCCTTACACAAAACAATTAATGAAGAGTTGAGAGATTAAATTGCAAGAGTTTTGGCACTTTTTAAAGTAGTTGGTTATTTTTAAATGGTCTTTTGGTGAGGTATTTATACTAATTACCTACCAATTAGGCGTGACAAAGTGGTGCCATAACTCTTTCTAATGTTCTCTTACAAATGCATTAAATGCTGTCTATAGAGAGAGAAATCCCAGTCGAGAACATAGCTTTCCCGGTCAGTAAATGCCCAATTTTGATACGCGGTAGCTTTTAGTTGACTGAAGCGTCTAACGACTAGTTTTTGTTCAAATCTCCCGGTTGGGATTCCTTGTGTCCCGGTCGGGACTTGCCTGAAGATGTCGTTATTGAGAACTTGGGTCTACTTGCTTTGAAAGAGTCCTGGTTGGGGCCTAAGTCAGTTTGACTTTCCGATGATGTGGCACACTTTAGTGGTGTCTCTTCTTCAACGGTCATATCTTTTTGAATTTACTGCTCGGACTGCAACTGTCCTGGTCGGGAAAATAAGTGTCCCCGTCGTGACATACCATGTCCTGGTCTACTTTTGCTACTGGAACTTTTGGATGATCATAATATAGTGTTTCCCAATTTAAACACTCGATTTGCTTGGCCTGTACTACAGTCCCAGTCAGGACCTTCTTGTCCCAGTCTGGAAATATCATGTCCTGGTCGGGACATCACCTGTCCCAGTCTGCTTTTGCTACTGGAACTTTGAAACATTAGGAGGCAACATTTTCCCGATTAGGACATATGATTTTCAGGTCTGTACTTGTGTCCTGGTCGGGAGTTACACATCTCTAGGAAATGTTTGAGTTGTTCATTGAGGAAACCATAACCAAATGTGCTGAAACTTTGAACACTATCAAAACAACACTCAACAAAGATGTTAGTAACATATAATTTGATTGTCAAGATCAAAATAGAGAGCAATCATCCTAAGGTTAACAAAACATACTTCAATTATTCCTTAATTTGCCCATTTCAATAGACCTATGACATGTTTTCAACACACAATTTACATCTCACTTTACGTAGCATGTTGATATTTATAATTTACCATATAAAATACTAAGGCTAACCAACTGTAACCATTCCTATCAACATGCATAAGTCATCTTTACCTTCACATTACATGCCTTTAGCAATTATTTAACATCATAAACACAAGTTCACATAGAATTCTAACTTATAATTTCATAAATTCTCAATTAAAAGACTTACCTCTTTTATGCCATTTTTCGTACACCTTATGTGCTTTCTCATAACTTATGCAATATTAAATATCATTTCTTAATATAGGAATTAAGCCTAACTTACAAACAATTAAGTTAGTACCCATATACTGTATATGCATAAATATCTTTATTAACTTTCATTAGTCGGATTACAAAACTCAAGTTCCATATTTCCTTGTCCTCGTAAATCATATATATCTTATTTTTCTTTCTTTAATCTTATTCGATATCATTCATTGTTACCTTTCTTCTTATCTTATTTATAGCACTTTGTCTCAATTAGTCTATTACATGTTTCCATTTCTATTTTAGTTATCGATTTTTTTTAATTATGATGTCATTTATCGCATTTCTTTGTCTTTCAACAATCAAGATGTATATGTGTACTTACTTTCTATGGAGTCAACTCAAGGTCCAAACTTTCAAGCTTGCTTAGCCTCTTTGGTGGTATCTCCACCTTCCAAGATATCTCCTATATATAATCATAGCTATTTTTCATTAACTCATACCATATATCAACATCTTTAACTACATAAAACCATATACTCCAAACCCTAACCCAAAAACCATTAACCTAGGTTCTTTCTTAAATCCATCAATTAACATATAATTCAACTCAATCTAGCCTTAAAAAGAGTTTTCCCCTAAAAATACTCAAGATTCCTCATCAAACTTACCCATCTACAAATGGGTTTCTACCCATTTCAGGTAAATTACTTTAATCAACCACAAACTTATTAAAAAAAGAGGAGAAACATGAAATCTTACCCAAAGAAAGAAGAAAATAGAGTTGATTTGGTAGAAGACCCGAGTTCCTTCAAGTTCCTAACTTTCTCTCTCCAACTTCATCTTCTTCCTTAGTGAATCTCCCAAATTCATGCTTGAATCTTGCTCTTGAGTGGTAAATCTTGTGTTTTTGGAGCCTAGAACTCATCAAAATCTTATAGGGGAAGAGTTTTCTAAGGATTTGAGGCTTTGCTAGGGTTTTGGAGTGTTTTGGATCGGGTTTAAATGAAATAAATAGAGCTTAGACTATTTATAGCAGTCCCTTTCACTGCCATGTTCACGGTCATGACACTTTTTGTCTTGGTTGTCAACTATTCTGCCTAAAAAAAGGCCCATGAACAAACCCTTCATGGCCATGAACAAACCCTCCACTGTCATGAATATCAATATTCATGATCATGACAATTTTCAGCATGATGGTGACACTGATGGTGAAAGGGCATAACTTGTTTCTATAATCGAATTTTGCTAGAAATCCTCTTCTAAACACTTCTCAAACATATATAGAAATCATCCATCGATATTAGATACCAAAACAAATAAGTTATCCCATCTCAAATCATCACACAAATGGGTTCACCACCACACTTATGAACACAAGTTTAACATATAATCACATTTCTATCACTTTTGTCACTTTCATGCTTTAACATCTCATGCATATTTAATATTCTAATTGACTTTCCTAACTTTTAAACATGTCATTTCATACCTTCATATTTAATAATATCGCATTACTTAACAAATAAGCATGCCCAACACTAGTAATATACACTACATATCAATTCACAAGTTTCTAAGTAAGGAACTTACCGCAATTAAGCCATTACTATCAAGCACCTTAAGTGCTTTCATATGTCATTTATTCATATATTATAAATAAGCCTTATTTGTGGGCATTACATGCACAGTCAAAGGCAAAAATTCAGCCATTTCACCTAGGAAATCTTGGAATATGCCTATTCAATTACTTATCATATACTAAATAGGGCCTATAAGGCTTTCATCTCATGTATCTTAACTATGTCAAGTTGAGCTATATTTATTCTTTTCCCATTTCTTTTCTTTTTTACTTTACATCATAATACATGATTATAAAAAAAACATAATTAATTACATCCCTAAAAATGAATGTAATAATAAATGTATGTGATAAACTTGTTGACTCAAATCCAGTTTATATGGTCTCCCTCTGTATAGGTTTTAGCATCTCTGTTGTCAACTGATATAACAACTATACATTGGCTCCATAACCTACATGCATATAAAAACACGCTAAGCTACTCATAACTTACTAATTCATATACGCATAACAAATATCACATGTAACACATAATTCATGGCATGTAATCAAAACAATGTCAAAGCATTAGTTCAATGCTCATGCATTGTCACACATTCATTCAATATCTTTTTTACATACAAGTCTGATTCTTAAAATACATATCTTTTTATTTATCATCATATTCAATAATCTTGTACATCTAGAGTCTTGGCATTGTTATTTCAAAACTATACCGCCTAGCGGTTCTTTCATATTTCAATTACCAATCAATGCATTGACCTCTTGGAGGCTCGAGCATATATCATTTCTAAGAATAGCATATTCTTTCTCGTAATATTTATAATCATGTTACTTTACATTTTATTTCATTTGTAATCATTGCCTATCTTATTCAATTGTGGTACTTAATTCATCTCCTTAATCCATTTAGCATACAAATACTCTTCATATCACACTTTCTAGTCATTAGCCCCAATCGCATTTCCCTAGACTATCTAAATATGATATGTAGAATAAGGGTGCTCCATAAGCTTAAACCATTCTATGCACTCTAATTTCCAATTAAGAGCGCTCCACGAGCTTAAACCTCCTTGACGGATTATGATATCCTTTATATGTAAATAAGACTAAGGGCGCTCCATAAGCTTAGGCCACCTTGTTTGATTACGATATATCATCTGTATGTAAATGGGATCAAGGGAGCTCCACGAGGTTAAGCCACCTTGTCCCTAAGAAAGCATAACTGGTTCAGTACCGTAAGTCCTCTTAATGGTGCACCATTTATCCTAATTCTAGTTTGTAGGTAGAGAAATTGACAATTAATACTACATTTCTTTTGTTTTTCATCATATTCTCATATGCCTCAATTCATATGCATAACATATAATCATATATTAGAACATGCCTCTATCATTCATGCACTTGTCCATTTCATATAATTTATATCATGCTTTAATCATATAAGTTTGTATCTTTTGCATTAAATGTCAAATTTCACACAAGGCACTAAGGCTAACCAAATGTAGCCCTTCCTATCAACAAGTAATACAAGTTTCATATATATAACTAATCAAGTCATAAGTTCTCAATTGGGAAAACTTACCTATATTAAGCCATTCCTTTCAAGCACTTTAAGTGCCCTCATTAAACATGTGCAACTACCTATTTATCAATTCTAAATATTGACAGTAACCTAACTCATAACCAATTGGGCTAATGGCACCATAAGCATACATACATAATTATCATTATTAAATTACTAATGACCACATATATGAATTCAATTCCCATATTTGTTTATTTCATTCTGAATGCCTTGTTATTGATAACTTTTGTACAAGAACACTAGGTCATGAATTTTAGCATTCATTTGACATATACATATCATTCATGTTCCATAAGCCATTACTTATGAAATCTTCTTGTAATCATATTCATATTATTCAAGTTTACCTTATTCCTATTTCATTAACCTTAGTCAATAATATTCATAGCCTGTAGGCATGTTTAACCTTTTATGTATTTCTATTTCCATCTTATTTGCTGATTATTTCTAATTAACATGTTGTTATCACTTTTCCATGTCATTTAACTTATTAAATATATGTATGTATACTTACCTCCTATGGAGCCAACTCAAGGTCCAAGCTTTAAGGTTGCTTAGCCTCCTTGGTGGTTAATTCCACCTTCTAAAGGCATCACCTAAATATAATCACAACTATTTCTCATTAACTCAAATTGTATGTCAATATCTATAACTATATAGAGCCATATATTGCAAACCCTAACTTAAACACCATCAAGCTAAGGTCTTTCTTACTTAAATCCATCAATTAACATATAATCAACTTAAACTAGCCTTAAGAAGTGTTTTCCCCAAAGAATATTCAAGGTTCTATATCAAACTTACCCATTTCAAGTTCAAATCATCAAATCACTACAAACTTATTAAAAGAAGAGGGAAAACATGAAATCTTACCCAAAAAAAAAAAGAAAATAGAGTTGATTTGGTGGAAGACCCGAGTTCCCTCAAGCTCCACACATTCTCTATCTTTTTGGTGAATCTCTCAAATTCATGCACAAATCTTGTTCTTAAGTAGTAAATCTTGTATCTTATGAGCTTAAAACTACTCATCGAAATCATAGGGGAGATGAGTTCTCTGAAGATTTGGGGCATTTCTGGGGTTTTAGAGTTTTTTAGATCGGGTTGAAATGAAATAAACAGAGGTTGAGTAGTCCCTTTCATGACCTGGTTCATGGTCATGACACTTTTTGGGTTCGGTTGTGAACAATTATGGATAAAAAAACTCAAAACACGACCTTCACGGCCATAAACAAATCCGTCACGGCCATAAACAAATCCTTCACGGTCATGAACAAGGCCCTTTTCACGACTATGAATAAATCCCTCATGGTCATGAACAAGGCTTGTACCACCTACCATATAATTAGAATTTCCTTTAATTATATGAAAAGTGATTACCATGCATGACTTTCAAAACATGATAAATTTAAAAACCTATTAATGCATCATGGCCATGATGTCTTGATAAAAAAAACATTCATACATGCTTGAAGTAAAACATTCATAGTTTATCAAAATAAAATATAATGGCTTTCACTAGCCAAACTTTACAAACTTTTAAAAAATATGAGAAGAGTTACAAATTTACATATCCTTAATGCCCAAGACATGTACAAATGTAACCACTAGTACAGAAAAAGGGTCTTTTGTGATTGTTTTTTTGGCTTAAATGTGTCTGTTCATGAACAGACATATAAAAAGGAGACGTATCTGATAAGTGAATCTTATGCGACTGTTAAAAACAGTCGTATCCGATAAGGTTAGATGAGTCTATTTAAAAAAAAAACAGACGCATCTGAGCTGGTCAGATAAGTCTGTTTTTACTCAATTAGATAAGTTTGTTTTGTATAAAAACAGACTTTTCTGACTTTAATAAGATAAGTCTAGTTTATGTAAAAACAGATTTATCTAACTACATCTTATAAGTTTGTTTTATAGCATAATAGACTTATTTGGTTTTTTTTTTAATATTTGTTAATTTTTTACAAAATCAGTTATCTGTAATTTCAACCAGCAGCACACAATATCAAACATTTAAATTAAACTTCAACTACATCTAAATTCAATTTATAAATAAAGCTATTATAGGCTTTCAAACATGTAAAATGCACTAAATTCATCAATCAAACATTTTAAATTCAATTACTATAACTACAATTTCAAGCCTACAAAACTAATAAATATTAATCAATATCAATTGAAATTAAAGTTTAATTTCACAAACAATTCTCATTGTGTATAAACATAATGAAACAATTAAATTTATAAAAAAATTGTAATACAATGTTTCCAATCTTGAAACACTTAAAAATTAAAAATTTGAATTAAATTTATATGCACTCACTAGCAAAAAGTCGCACCATATCTCCCGAACTTCAGAATTTGTGCATCAATAAATGGTTCTTTCTTAAAAGTTATCTACAAAACAAATGAAACACAAAATAGAAAACATTAAAAGAATTATAATGTTGATATGAGTGTAAAGTATAATAAATTGCTTATAAGTGTTAGAAATAATATTACCGGGAGCAATTGAATATCTATGTTATGGTGGGTTACTATGTCATATATATATCTGAGTATAAAGTAACCACCTTCAACACTACTAGATTGCTTCAGGCACTTACAAAAACACAGAAATAATAATTACAAAAGTTGGTATGAGTATAAATTGGAAGCTAAAATTCAAAAGTAAATAGTATATATAAAAATGATAAAATTCTTACATTGATGAAATTCCAATATAAGATGTTCAAAGTGCCTCTTCCAACAGTATATCGATATAATCTATATACCCTGAAAAATAAGTTTATATATTGAAACATGCAGTCAATATAAAACAAAATTTAGAACAAGATACGAGTACAAGCATAATAACTTGCATATTAATTGGTTCTTTAATAGGTAATTGTCTACTAGAGTTGTTGAGAGGGTCCATAACATATACCTTACTCCGTGCAGAATTAATAACAATCAACATCCAATGTTCACTATATATATATATATACAAAATAATATTAAATTAATAAAAAAGTCATGTTAAAATATAATGCAAATATTTTAATTCCAAAATTGATCTTACTTTTGAATATATGGCAGTAAAATGAAATTTTTATATATCTGTACCTGCAAAGCTTCTACCATATAATTTTGGACCGATTTCTTGTCCTTTGTACATATCCTATTTAAATAACTTGGACAAAGAAAACAATCGGTGCAGATGAATGGTTGCAGACTCTATAAAGGTACTTACATGTATGAAGCAGAAAACTAATATAAGTTGAAACTACATTACAATATAGCAATTCAATATTTACTATTTTAACTATATATTACTATAATCCCTTACAACATACAAATTTTGATAACAGAGATATCGAGCTATTGCATGGAGATGAGTTGAGAGATATCTTCTCAGCCGATAAAAACTTCATTTTTCGTATTTTGTGGATAACAAAATAACCCTTGGGGAAGAGCAGTTTGAAACATGTACCCCTCATCTAGGTTAGAAACGAAGTCATGCAAGCTGAGCATGCGGCCAGTCAAGTTTGATAAAATTCTTGATTCAACCAATGGCTTTGTAGTTGATTCTTTGGTAAAACCGCTACCATGATCAAATTGTGCTTTCTTTAAAGGTCGAATTATATTTGTCTATCAATTAATAATATTTTATTACACTATACTATGGTGTAAGTAAAATAAATTGATAATACTATTTATTAAAGAATTAGGGAGTGAGATATAGAATTATTAATGCATACCTCTCTATGGACGACGAGATGTCGTAGCCATTGAACAAAACTACCATATGCATGACCGACAGTTTCGAACTGGCTTACAGGCAGTTCTAATTCATACTCATTAAAAGGGAGGTCCATAGACACCCTCAAGTTATTTGGGGCCATAGGAACGCCATGTAGCAAAGCACCTGGAATGTTTGACTGAATCGTGCCCTTCGCCACTATGATTGTCTATCCATCATGATCAATTGCAAGGTGGCACGACCCTACTATCTGTATAATCATCCAAACCAAACATTGTGTACTATTAAGTCATACACTAAGTGTAAATATGAGTGTGTGTAAATGGAAATTGAATTTGCATGCAAGTAGAAATGAATAAAATTAATAATTTTTACCTATGTATCTCCCACTAGAAATGATGGGTTAATAGAGTGGCAACTACTATACATATGGATACCAGGTGAGGGACCCGCCTCTACCTCCATCTCAAGTACAAATTGAGAGGAGTTGGTGGTAGTCTCATACTGCATCATCACTATGGCTTTAAATTCAGCCATCTGCTGAGCAAATTCAGCCCGTAGTTGCAAACTTACTTGAGAAGCTATGTTCTCTCTCAATACTACCATTTCTTCCTCTGAGATGGAGGTTGATTTTTTCTTCCTGATTTGTTTACCAAAAAAACTGGATAAAGTGGGCCTACTGCCTATACCACGAACGAACCAAGAATGTTCGAGCTTCCAAAGTGCACAAGTTAATACATCATTCTGCCCCTCTAGTACCCATACCCCCTGATTTACCTCCTCTTGTAATGACTCTTATTAAAAATAATAAATGATCAAATCCAATCTCAGCTAAATGAAAGTGTTTAATTTATACATACCATTTTTTTGTGCCACCTCTCTCGTCTCTTAGACTAGAATCACATAATTTCCTTGATTTGTTTTTTTTGTTCTTGCTCGTAACCAGTCAAGACTCCGATCATATGATGAGGTGGCATCAGAGTGCATGGAGGAGAAAGAAGTAACGGGATCGTCAATGATCCATCCCGGCCTTTTACCGGCATAACCCTTTCAACCCAAAGAATGAGGATGGACATCCTTATCTTTTTTGGTTTTTGTTGCGACTCGTTTTTGTTGTTAAGAAACACATAAAATATAAAGATATTTGTATCATCAAATTGTATAAGACATAATAAAATGCGCTAATATGAATAAAAAAATCAAATGAGATTAAATAAATTGTATTTTTAATAATTTATAATCATTATTAATTACTAATTTGTATAAAACACTACAACATGTGCTTAAAAAAAATTTGTACCTCAAATGATTTATCTTCATGTGCTTTTTTGAATTCCTCTCAGTTCTCAATAGTTAAATAATCATATCTTCCTAATGGGGATAACTGTTGGGGATTATCAACCATCATTATGCATTTTCTGGTGAGGCGGTATTTGAAATCTTTCCACCGCCTTCCCACATTTTTCAATACTTTCTTCTTCACATCCAAGGTATCTTCTACAGTGAAGGCCTCCTGCAAATAAATATGGTCAATATATTAGTATTATTTATATTTAAAGTCCTTATTTTGTCTCATTTACATAGTATGTAATAGATATAATGCTTAATCATAATGTGTTTTCATTTAAATTTTACCTTGATATCCTCTCATATCATATTTTTAAGGCCCTTATCAACTTTGCTTCACATTGGCATTGTGATCTTGACTTTTGAACGTGCCACAAGTCTAAGATAAGATTTGTATGCATCTGCATTTGGTCCAAGAGGGTTTATATCTCCATCCAGTTCTATTGTCAACTTTCTATCTCTTTTCTTAAGTAATTTTTTATATTTTGCACCTCTTCTTTCCTTCTTCTTGCTTGTATCATAGTCGTAATCTACTGAAGATATAATTACCTGCAAAAAAAATATAACAAAAAAAAAATGTTATTTTAATACAATTAAAATGCAATTAATTTGAATCAATTAACTCATAAATTTCATTTAAAAGTAATTAATTTCATAATCATAAATACCCAATCAATTCGGTTTATCTGCATCAATTAGCTTATTAATTTCATTTAAAAATAATTCATTTGATAATCATCAGTACATACTCCATTCAATTTATCAAATAAATTAACTTATCAATTTCATTTAAAAACAATTCATTTGATAATCATTAGTACACACTCAATTCAATTTTTTTTTTTGCATCAATTAACTTATCAATTTCATTTAAAAACAATTAATTTGACCAAATCATCATCAATTATAAACCTACCATAGCCAAACTTGAATCAATTATTTAGGATTTTCTATCCATAAGCCTTCAGTATGATCAGCATGCATGTAATTTATATCTAAGAATATCATCACTAATTGGCATAGGTAGCCCAATAGAAAATGGAGGAGTCTCATCTAATTGATCATACGCTACCTCATCTACTACATTATCAATACAAACAATGCGTCTTTTACCTTGAAGAACAATTGACCAATTGCTATCACTCGGGTCGACAATATAAAATACTTGTTTGGCTTGTGAAGCAAGTATGAAAGGATCATCTTGATAACCTAATAGACTAAAATTGACCAACGTGAAACCTTACTCATCCACTCAAACACCCCGTCGGTTTTCAACCCATTTACACTTAAACAAAGGAATATTAAATTTCTTATAGTCTAGTTCCCAAATATCTTCAATTACACTATAATATAACATTGTAGAATCGATTGGGTTGGTGTCTTTGGCATTAGCAAATTCTCTCGATGAAGCTATCAAAGTAATTTTGGCATTTTGCATTGTGTTCTTCTCATCTTAACGCTTAGTGCAAAATGTATATTTGTTGATGTCATAGCCTTCATAAGACAATATGCACAACCCAGGGCCATATGCTAATCATTTTATAGTATCAGTTATTTCGTCTAGCACTTCTAACAACTGACACATCACACGATCTTTAAAGCATCCAATAAAAGAGTGATTGTATTCATTTGTCAACCATTTTTCACCTTTTGAAGGATTCATATGCCTTAATATGGCCATATGCTCTTCTAAGTATGGATGAACCTCAGTTAAGTGGTGCAATACAAGTAGATGTGCTTTGTCATGCATTTGTGCACTAGGCAATATGACCTTAAATCCAATTGTTCCTTCACCTCTAAGCCTTCCCTCATGCCGAGACTTAGGAATTCCAATTGGTTGAACACTTGCTAAATAGTTATTGCAAAATTCAATACCCTCTTCAATTGAGTAACCTTCAATTATATTGCCTTCAGGCTGATAATGGTTCCTTAAATACCCTTTTAAGATACCCATGAATATCTCAAATGGATACATGTATCTCAAAAAAACTGGACCATATAATTTTATCTCTCTCACAAGGTGAACAGCCAAATGTACCATTATATCAAAAAATGAAGGCAAAAAATACATTTCCAATAAACATAGGGTAACAATAACATTAGACTGCAACTCATCCAAAGTTTTAGGATCAACCACCTTAGAACATATTGCATTGAAGAAAAAACAAAGTCTTGTAATAACATTTCTGACATGATTTAGTAGTATGCCTCGGATTGCAATCGGCAAGAATTGTTGCATCAAAATATGACAATCATGAGATTTCATACCTACCAACTTCAAATCTTTCATCGACACAAGACTTTTTATATTTGATGAATATCCATGTGGAATCTTAACTCCATAAATACACTCACAGAAACTTAATTTCTTATTTCTAGACAATGTATAACAAGCTGGAGGAAGATATATTTGCTTTCCATTATCCTATGGTGCTAAATCTATTTGTATGCCCATTTCGACCATATCTTTTCTCACCTTTATACCATCTTTTGTTTTCCCTGGTATGTTCAATAGTGTCCCTATTATAGAATCATAAACATTTTTTTCTACATGCATAACATCAATACAATGTCGAACAAGCAAATGTTCCTAATATGGCAGATCCCAGAACATGGATCTTTTCTTCCTTAGACCCTGTTGAACAATCTTACTAGGTTTGCCAAATACATTTTCAATTTGCTTAACACGTTCATATAACTGATTTCCAGCTAAAGGAAATCTAGCAGCTTACATTTTGGTTTTTCCATTGAAAGACTTTTTTTTCCTACAGTAAGGGTGGTTAGGAGGCAGAAATGTCTGATGACTCATATACACATTTTTCTTGTAATGATTTAACATTTGGTCCATTGTGCTTTCTTCACAAATTAGACATGCTTTTGCATCTTTCACTGTGTATCCAGACAAGTTATCATAAGCTAGAAAATCATTTATAGTGCAAAATCACGTAGCATGTAAGGTAAACATGCTCTTAGTATAAGCATCATACACAGGCACACCTTCATTCCACAATAGTTTCAAATCATCAATGAGTTGTGCAAGATAAACATCAATATCATCTCCTGGTTGTTTAGTCCCTGATATCAACATTGACAACATTATATACTTGCACTTCATAGTCAACCAAGAAGGCATATTGTAAACTACAATGAGAACTGGCCATGTGCTATGTTGACTACTTAGTGTGCCAAAGGGATTTATTCCATCCGTGCATAGTCTAAGCCTCAAGTTTCTCACTTTACAACCAAATTCAAGGAATGTAGAGTCAATTATTCTCTACTTCGGAGAATTTATAGGATGTCTAAGCTTGCTATCTTGTTTCTTACCTTCTGCATGCCACATCAAGTTCTTTACATCTTTCACATTTGCAAACAGACTTTTGAATCTTGGTGTTATTGGTAAATACCATAATACTTTAGCTGGAGGCCCTTTCTTAACATCATAAGATACTTTTCCACACTTGTAGCGTGACGCCCCACATTTGGGACACTCATGCAAGTCCTTATACTCATTTCGGTACAATACATAATCATTCGAACATGCATGTATCTTCTTATAATCCATACCCATGTGACACAACATTTTTTTAGCCTCGTAGGTTGATATGGGAAGCTCATTTCCCTTTGAAAACATCTCTTTTAAAAGCTCTAATAACGCCGTGAAACTCTTATCGCTCCATCCGTTTGTGGCTTTTAGATTGAATATGAAACACGGCTATCAATTTTGTGAATTTAGTGCAACTGGGATACAAAGGCTTCTCGGCATCGAAGCACAATTTCTCAAGGTCTTCTGGCTTTTTCACAATATTTCTAGTATCATGTATCATATCGTCTAACCGATCATTGTTCATATCATTCCCTTCATTGTCAATGTAATTTTCTCCCTAACTGTCAAAATTAGAACTTGTCCCAGTCAAAACATTATCACCATCCCATATCCATCATATGTAACCTCTCATAAAACCATGCCGTATAATATGAGTTTTGACAATTTGAACGTCCTAATATATTCTCATGTTTATATAGTCAACACATGGACATGTAATCATTGATTCTTTCTTCCTCATCTAGTTTTATATTGCAGTTCTAATAAATTCCTCAACTCCGTTCACAAATTATGTCGTATTCCATCTACCATACATCCAACTTCGATCCATACCTAACCACATAAATAAATAAAATTTAAAACAAACCACATTACTTCTAATCATGGTAAACATTGGTTTTTGGGTCCTTACCGCTCCAACCTAACTCATCCTTAAACGTCACTAGTTTTCGATCCCAAAAAAATTCGGCAGCATTTCCCCTTAATTCTCCAAGTACATAATGTGAATAGAATGATCCATTCACAAATGTACTCAGAGAACATTAGGGAAATGACACAAATATTTTTTTAGAACTAAAAATCATTTATGCATTAACATCCTACGCGAGATTCGATATTTAAGAATAATCACAAACCACATTACTTCCAATCATGGTAAACATTGGTTTTTGGGTCCTTATCGCTCCAACCTAACTCATCCTTAAACGTCAAATCTCGTTAGTGAAAGTATATCTAGTTTTCGATCCCAAAAAAATTCGGCAGCATTTCCCCTTAATTCTCCAAGTACACAATGTGAATAGAATGATCAATTCACAAATGTACTCAGAGAACATTAGGGAAATGACACAAAGATTTTTTTAGAACCAAAAATCATTTATGCATTAACATCCTAAGTGAGATTCGATATTTAAGAACAATCACAAACCGGGGACTGTTCAAGACTTACTCTTAATGAATAAATCTTGAATGAGTATCTAGGCTATTTAAATTTAAATTAATCAATACAAGTGAAATAAAAACGGAATTTAACATCAATATATAATTAAATTAATTAGTATAATTAATTAATTTTATTAAAGTTTATTACATCTTTATTTAAGTAAAATTTTTAATTATGTAATTATTACTTAATTATAGATGATTATAATTTATTATTTAAATTAATTTTAATTATATAAC
>CATIWF010010725.1:0-76883 GCA_949630135.1 Balakata baccata | reverse complement strand
GCCAGAGTGGAACTGTCATGATGATGGTCTTCAATGACATGTCTAATTGAGTAATGAGTCTCAGTGACAAGATCTAAAATCACTTGGGCTAGGTGTGACGTAGTCAGTCTAGCGGGAGCTGACACATAGTCCATGCTCTGAACCGAGTGGGGTATAGAATGGTGTAAGGACGAATTGCACATATTGTTGTCTATGGAAAGGTTCGTAGTCAAACCACTAACTTTCTGGTCAATTGGGGATCATGATGTGTTGGTAGTTACCGCTCATGATTTGCTTAAATTATTTGATAATTTAAGTGGCCAACATAACCGGGAACCTAATGGGTCACACGCTTTGGAGATGTAAAGAATGAGTAAAATGGTTTTGGATGGGATTCAAAATATGAGAAAATTATTTTGAGTCGGTTCGCGATAAGATCGTGGAAAAAAATCGATCGGGAGAGTTGACGGGCCCGTACGGGCCTGCGCGGGCCCGTTGGCCAGGCAGGCCTGCCGATTGGCCTGCCCAGCCTGCCCAGGCAGGCTGTTGCGCATGCCAGCATGCAGCAGCTAGCCGATGGGCACTAAATGGCCTAAATGAACATTTAATCACCATTACTATTCACATAACTCCCACTTTCTCCTCTCATCAATTTAGATCTATTTTTCTGATTTTCTTTTGGATCTAAAAGACCCCATTGCTATGATGAGACTATCATTGACATTTTGAATAGATGATCCATATGATCATCTCATAGCAGGTCATCCAATGTACTTGACTACTCTTAGCAAGCGTCCACATGTTAACTTTGAACATCTTATATTCACAGCTTATGAGATCTACTGCTTGATCCAATCAAGGAGTATAACACGTGCTAGTCTATCCGGATCAACAATGTCCCATCTTGTTGATCCAATGGCTAGGGATAATTTAGACAATTACACATGATAGGAATCTCATTATCATGATTCCATCATGATTTCCTTCATGCTATGTTTCATATCATGGACTTATACTAATATAATGAAAGAATGCCTTTATGAATATATACAGAAAGTGCCTAAGGCGATTGCCTTTTGGGCACATCTCTAACATGACAAAGATGAGAATGACAAGCAAGTAGATGAAAAGAAATATCAATGTATGATTAGTAGCCTTCTTTTTCTTACCGCTAGTAAACCCGTATTATGTATGTCATATACTTATGTGCACATTTTCAATCTTTTCCTACAAAGTCTCATTTGCATGCAGTTAAGAAGATATTAAAATATTTGATTGGCACTCAACATTTAGGTAATGGTATCCTAAATGCATTTTCATTTGATCGTGTGGGTTACTTGGATGTGGATTATGCTGAGAATATTCTTGATTGAAAAAGTACTTTGGGTACTTATTAATCCTAAAGAAACTCCCTTATTTTTTGGTTTACCAAAAAGAAAAATTTTGTGGCATTATCCACCTCTAGATCTAAATATGTTGCTACTAGTTGTTGTTGCACTCAAGTGTTATCAATAAAACAACTTCTTAAGGAATTTAGCTTGGAATTTATTCACATTCCCATTAAATGTGATAATATAAGTGCTAATAACCCATCCAAGAATCCAATCCAACATTCTAGGTGCAAGCATATAGACATTAGACATCATTTCTTGCGTCATCATATGCATAAAGGTGATGTTGTGCTTAAGTTTGTTAATACCACTAATCAACTTGCAAATATCTTTTTCAAACATGTTTGTGAGGAAAGAATGAATTTCATTAAAAGAGAAATCGTCATGTTGGATGGTAGTTCTTTGTGATGTTCTTTTAATTTGTTATTGTGAACCTTGAGTATTTGTTTGATGATTGATATTATTGATCATACGTTAATCTTAGTCCTTAATAGTTATTTTTTAGTACAATCTTTGTCCAAAATCTTTTTTTTTTATCTATGCTCTTTATGCCTCAAAAATATCTATTTTTTAGTGATTTCATATGCCTTCCAACCCTTTTCACAACTGGTGTCATAGTCAATATCATGGTCAAGAAACCATGACATATGAGCTAAGACCTACCATATGATCTAGGCCCTTTCACGGCTGGTTGTGGAGCCAAGTGTCACGGTCGTGACAAAATTTGTCTCACCGGTGACATACGACGCAGCCTATTTTTTCATCTTTTCCTTTCTTTTTCTCTTTCCTCCTTCCTCCTCTTTTCTTCTTCTTCAAGTCACCCCTTTCTCTCTCTACAAACACCATACCATACCCCTTTCTCCACCTTTTTCTTTCATTTATCTTCCTCATATTTTATCCAAAATCATCCATCCAAACACTTTTTCTCCCTCTTTTCTTCACAAAGAAAATTATGTTTTTCAAGTGGATATTTTGTGGGTATTTTCGGTTCTCATATTTTTTTTTCTCTTTCTTGTTTCTTACTCTCTCCTTATGTGTTCAAAGTAGTTTCTCACAATCTCAAGGCCTTTTTCACGATCTATTCTGTTTTTAGCATGATTGGGAGTCATGGCAACTCAAGGTGAATCTTCCAAAGGAAAAGACAAAGTGAAAATCACTACTAGTAAAACCCATCAAGATCCTATAATATGTGTTAGTCTATTCAAATCAACAATGTCCCATCTTGTTGATCCTATGACTAGGAATAATTTAGATACTAAAATAATTTCACATGACAGAAATCTCATTATCATGATCCCATCATGATTTCTTTCATGCTATGTTTCATATCATAGACTTTCATTAATCAATTTAATATCTATATCAATTCATATGCAAATGAATACTAATATAATGAAAGAATGCCATCATGAATGTGTACACTAAGTTCTTGAGGCGATTGCCTTTTGGAGACATCTCTATCACCCACTTGCACTAAAGCCAATCGCCATTGTGCATTACACCATAAGCAAGGATATGACTATCGTATTGCTTTTGGGCTTTTGGTCTAGTGAATCTATCAGACATTTTTTTATCAATGGAAACTCTTTCTATTATTATATCATTTCTACCATTTGATTACTCTAATCAACTAATAATATCTGGTATATGTTTGGATCTTTAATGAGACCATGATTCCTTTTGGTTATCCAATGATGCCATTGTTATTCCAATCATATTGAATTAACAATGCTAGGAACCATTTATAACTTGTGATGAATTTTACTTATCCAAACTACTTCCTTAGCTACCTTGGAAGCTGCTATATACTTTAAGTTGTGGATCCGCAGCCACACCTGTCAGTTGATTCGTGTCTACTTGAGCATCTTTGAACTTTATCAAGTTCATTCTTGCTCATACTATCTTCTTATAGAAGAAACTCTTTCTCTTGAAAGATAGCATACTTTGTAACAAGCACATTCTGCTTCAAATAGTGGTAAAACCGATATCCCAGTGACTGTCATTGGTTATCCCATATACAGATATTATGTTAGATTTAGCTTTTAGCTAGTCTAGTATCTACTTCTCTTAAGTAGAATAATCCTAAATTTTCATTTATGAAAGATTAGGTTTTATGTTATTTCCTGTGTTATATGGAACAACATCAACTGACTATCAGGTATTATATTTATCATATAAACATAATCCCATGTGGATGACCATAAAAGGAACTTTAAGGAATTCTAAAAGCTTATTATATATCTCACCATGTCTAACAAGGTTTGGTTTTTCCTTTTAGCCATATCATTCTGTTACGGCATATAAGGTAGGGTTCATTGAGATAAAATCTCATTATCTTTTAGATGACATTGAAACATTTAGCTTAGGTATTATTTTACTTTGATCTAATCTAAGTGTCTTAATACTTATGCCGAATTGTTCCTCTACTTCAATTTTAAATTCTTTGAATGTTTCAAAGGTTTTAAATTTGTATTTCATCATATACAAATACCCAAATTATAAGTGATCATAATTAAGCGTAATGAAGTATACAAAACCATCTATGGCATATATGAACATTAATCCATATACTTCTACATGTACAAGGTCCAATAGTCCTTTAGCACATTCTCACTTTTCCACTAAAAGGTGATTTTTTCATCTTGCCTAATAAATATGATTCACATGTCATATGATTTATAATCATATGACTGTAAGTTACCTTACTCTTGTAACTTAGTCATGTGATTCTCCTTTGTATGGTAGGTTGATAAGACCATAACTTATGGTTTTAGGTCATCAACCCTTTAAATTTGACATAGAGGATAGAATCAAGTATTCCAAGATCATAAATTCTATTGCATAATTATTTTAGTTTTATAAGGAATATCATTTAACCATACAAAACAACAATTGTTCTTAACAGTCAAATGAAAAACCTTTGTTCAACCATTAAACAAAATTATATTCTTTATTTATAAACTAAAACAAATCTACAATCTTTTGAACATACTTACAAAAGAATGTCAAGACTTAAGCCTCTATAGTTATTGTAACAACTATTACTTTATAACCAATGTGCACAATTTCAACACTCCCTTCTTAAGTTTCCTATTGCTTCTTTGGTCTTGCATATCTTATATATATGAGACCTATATATGGTATCTAAGTCCCATGTATTATTACAAGAAACATTATTATCCTCTTTAACAAATTTACTTGAAGTAGAAGGTGCATATATATGCCTTATCTTTCTGCTTCTTTAAAACTCCAAACAAGCTTTGTTATTCCATTTCCATTTTGCAACTCTTGCCATAATGGAAGTACCTTTTAAGATGTCTCTCTACCTTTTCATTTTATCTATAATGTATGTCACATTTTAGATCTCCCTCCTATCATCTTGGAGTCATAGAGTAATTTAGATATTTCATATCACTTAGTGTGAGCTTGCTCATTGGTCATCCCCCTAAAATGATACGTAGTGGTTTTGCAATAATTTCTATGTTGCTTTTGACATTTGAATAACATAAAACCAATCAATTATTGTCCAAGTATTTCTTGTATGCAAATTGTTCATAACAATTGCATCTCAAGTAGTAAGGGAAGGAAAATGACTATTTCGAGAACTTGGCAACCCTTTCGATTTGAAAACAATTCTCAGTTTTAATCTAGTCAAGGAAGCTCAGGTTAGTCAAAATATATGACTTATAATTATACTTTGATTCACATTAAATGATATGATTATAATAATCTAGATGTAAAGATTGAGATTGTAGAAGTGTCTACATGAATGAATGCATGATATTAGGTCTTTAATAAAATGCATTATGACTCCCACTATTTTATGGTGAATCCATA
The DNA here is from genome assembly GCA_949630135.1 of Balakata baccata. Lineage (NCBI taxonomy): Eukaryota > Viridiplantae > Streptophyta > Magnoliopsida > Malpighiales > Euphorbiaceae > Balakata > Balakata baccata. Next base: position 71,676 of record CATIWF010010725.1, on the reverse strand, counting down.
GCCCTCACAATGAATTCGAGAGAACCGGTTGGAAGTCCTAGTGGGTCAATATCCAATGTCCCTAAGAATGCCCTTGGGTTTGCCCAACAAGCCACCTTAGGCCCAAAGGTAGGTATTTGATCTATAACAATTGCATTCTCATGCAACTATCGAATCTAGTGGTATCAACTATTGATGAGTGCACCTACATTGGGCTATCAACTCATGATACATGTCTATCTCATATATACTATCCAACTTCGCCTCAATCCACATTGACCTCGGGTTTGCCAAACAAATCAATGCTTCTTGTTAAAGCCGGCCCATTAATTAGGAAATATTATTTTCATGATTTGAGTATATTCTTATAAAGCGGACTTGGATTTGTCCAACAACCTTAACTCTAAAGGAACTCTAGTTCTTGCTATATTAGTGGAAGGCATTAGCTTTAATATTAATTAAGTGAGGGATTTTCTTAATTTTATCTCATCATTATTTAACATGCAATTATATATCCATTCATCACAATAATATATAAAAATTGTTACACTAACTACATGGCATGATTATATACATTTTACAGTCAACTCCTTGAGCCAAAGGGAATTGATTAGGTCAAATTACAACCCAAAAATAGAAATCAAATTCCTATTTCTAAGTTTTCTTACTTATGGCACCATCTCCTTTGCATCTACAATTTATCCTAATCCTATGTAATCTAATTACATATTTCAAAATAAAAAACCTCAATTTACATTTGAGGGGAGTGAGATGAAAAAAGAAATATATGAAGAAGAAAAGAGAGACAGGGACATGCAAGCCCTATTTATCATAAAACAAAATTTAATCATGCATTTTCAATCACATTAAGCCTAAATCCATAATCATCTATCATGTCTTTCCAAACACCTCTATCATGCATTTTCTAATGCATAAAATAAAGATAAATTAAGTAATAACAATTTTGGATTCTAAATTTGAAAAACGATTTCAACACTTGAACCGAAAATTACCTACTTATATTGTTTCGATTAATCCAATTTTGTATGTCATTTTAACATGTATTTTAATATTTAATCAAATTAATTAAAATCCGTATTTACATAAATTAATTCAAAATTAATCCACCTTAAAATTTAGTTATTATGATGTCAAAAATTAAAAAATTTAATTTTAATATATACACCATTATCTAGTCATATTGGAATTAAATTTGTTCGACTTAAATTAATTCATAATTAATTTCCAAAAATTTTATAAATTTCTAGATCCTTGTATCATCATTCTAAGTATCTTTAGGTCAACTTAAGCTCATCAAAATAATTTTAACACAAGACAAAATCATCAAAACAAACGAACCGATACACTGGACACTTGAAATGACTCATTTACCATCTAAAATTAATTTGAAAATTTAAATTTCAAAAAAATAATTTTGGCATTCATTTAACATTAAAATATCATATAAAAATATTTTAAGGTGCTAGAATTAAAATATACATATACAAAAAAATTCAAACAAAACAACCCCACTAGGTACACTAAAATAGAATTTAATTGTTTGTTTATAAAATTAATTAAAATAATTTTTATTTAATTATTAGACCCTTCCAGAGGCTTAAACACATTTTCAATATATCAAAATAATTTTTCCATAATCAAATTACAAAAAAAATTATGAACAGCCCCATAATCATACCAAAACAACACTAGTTCATCAAAATGTAGTTTTCGACAATTTTGCAATAAATTCAAAATTAATTATTTGAATCACATTCAAACCATTTTTTTAATTAAAATAATTATTCTTAATCATCTCATGATTATAAATATTTAAAACGAATTTTACAAATTAATTTTAATTTTTCAAACCTGTAGAACCAAAAATGCCAAAACTGTGTAATCCAATTGTACTTTTAATGAAAATTAATTTTAATGGACACAAGGGGATTTGATATCAATGGTGGATTTTGAAGATGTATCAGATACAAAAAATGCAGTAAAAATTAAAATTTTAGAAATTTCGAATAATAGGATTCTACTTGTGTCATTAAAACTAATTCAAGAAAGTATAGTTAGAAATTATACATTTAATTTCTTGGGTTGATTCTTCAATTTTTCTTATTTTTGGATTGTCGCAAATCACAATAATCTAAATTAGGATATTCTGTAACATTGATCCACAAATAAATGGAAGAATGAGACCTCAAAGGTGATAGTTTGAACACAAAGTGATAGCAAGGTGTGTGTTCTTTAAAATAATTTTTTAAGAAAATTAACTATTAATTTTCTATAGTGGCTATCATTGATTTTCTGGTGTAAAATCATATTTATAGGTGTTTCCAAAACACCATAGGGTTGCCAAAATACCAAAATAGTGTTTAAGGAGCTAAGGTATTTTGGCCAAACTGAAAATACATTTGTGCGCTTCAGCACGCAAAGCAGCCCATGCTGGCAGCCTGCACTGGCCCACACAGTCTCATGACCACCTCGAACAATTTTTCTTTGGAATTTTCTAATGATCCCATCACAATCCAATCCCAAATAATTTTGTCATATTTTTTTGAATATCATCCAAGACCATTTTACTCATTATTCACATCTCCAATGCATGTGATCCATTAAGTTCCCGTTTATGTTGGCCACCCAAATTAACAATTAATTCTAGCAAGTTATGAGTGGTATCTAGCAATATATCATGACCTCCAATTGACTGAAAGGTCAGTTGTTTGACTATGAACCTTTCCATAGACAATAATTTGTGCAATTCGTCCCTTCACCATCCTATACCCCACTTAGTTCAAAGTATGGACTATGTGTCAACTCCCACTAGATTACTTACATTACACCTAGCCCAAGTGATGTTAGATCTTGTCATTAGGACTCATTACTCAATTAAACATGTCACTAAAGACCATCTTCATGACATTTTCACTCTAGCAAGAGATTCTCGAGTAATAATCTCAATAAAAGATCATAGATATACTCTCCCTCTATCAAAAGTGGTGAATCTTCTATTGGCTACCCAATTACCTTCGAATACTTGAAGCTGTACCCAATCACCACCCTATGAGCGATCTCTATGAGGCAACAAGAAATTTAATTATTTGAGCAAGCAATCTCGCAAACTCCAAGTTGCAAATTGATAATAAGCATACATGTGACCATCGTGCAGATTCATTTATCATTACTACAAAATATTTAAATGGTTCAAATTGTGGATTACTGAGCTCACATATATTACCTTGAATTCTTTCCAAAAATGTAGGGGAATCTAATCTGACTTTTGTTATTGAAAGTTGAATTATTAATTTACCTTGAGAACAAGTAGTGCATGAGAATTCATTAAATTGAAAAATATTCCAGTTCTTTAACAGATGTTCACTTGAATTCTCAATTATTCTACGCTTCACTGTTGATCTCAGATGACCTAACCAATCATGCCAAATAGTAAAAATATTTTTATCAATGAACTTCTGATTCATTATTGCATGTGCTTCTATTACACTAATTCTAGTGTAGTACAAACCTGAAGATAACACGGGCAAACCTTCCAAAATCCGCTTTTCATTCGAGACTCTTGATGTAATATAAAGATATTTTATACCATTGTGATTACAAGTCTCAATATAGTAGCCATTATGACATATATATTTAAAACTTAATAGATTCCTCTTTGATTTAGTTAATAATAAAACATTATCAATCATGAATCTTATTCCATTATTTAAGAGGATATGAACTCTTATAGAGCCTTCTATCTAGTACGTTGAACCTAATATTGTACTAACATTTGCTTTCATTGTAGTCAAATTAGAGAATTATTTTTTATTTCTCAATATAGTATGTGTCATTGCACTGTCTGCTAAACATATATTTTTGTCATTATTCTTAAAAGTTCTCAATGAGTGAGAAACATCCATATTTCTTAGGGAAAACAAATAATTTCCAATAAATAATTATAAAGATATAATATAATATTTGATAACGAAATTTAAAAATATAATAATATTAGAATAATATAATCAAATAAACTAAAATATTTAAGTATATATGAATAAAATTTTTGTTATAAACTTTCTTCTATATTATGGATACTTCATTTTTTTTTATTTTGGTATTTTTGTGAATCAATCTTTTCACTATCTTATTTAAAAAAAAATATGCAACATTTAAGTGCATCTTACCCAATCATTCAAAAATAAGTCATCATCTTGAAATGCAAAATTTGTTTATGCATACTTTATTTTTTCTTTCAAGGAGTTTCGATATAAATCAACTAAATTTTTTGTGTACTTCAGGTACATATTCAATTAACAAAATATTTAAATAATTCCAAATATTTTGGTATACTTCACGTTCATATCTAATTAATAAAATATTAAAATTATTCCAAAAAATAATAGTCTTTCACTTTGAGATAATCATATTTTAATTTCTCATTAAGATGATGACAAAGGAAAATCTATGCCTTAGCATTATCTTGATTAGATTCTTGGATTTCTTCTTTGTTAGTATTACTAAGACAATTCTCGTTTAGGTGAACTTTTCCATCCAATATTCATGATAAATATTATTATTATTATTATTATTATTATTATTTACTTTTTAATTTTACAAGATTTATCATTAATAATATGACAAAAGAAATAAATTAATCAAATTAGAAATAACATGTAATTCTACTCATATTATTGATTTGTATATTATGATCATATTTATATCAAATATGTAAAATTCATTATAACATTTTACCATTAAAAAGAATAATTTATAATATTAAATAATATTCATTCTATTTATGAATAGACATTTTTAATGATTGATGATATGCTTATTAGTTATAAATAGTCAAATAATAATGAAATTGTTAGATTTTAGTGGGTTTAGACCGCCCGTGTAGACTTGACCTAGCCCAAGATCCAAATGGAATAGAATATAAAAGGGAATTAGTTGGAAAATAACTTCCTTAACTACATAATTTATAGAAGATAAGATCATTCTTTCTCTTCTCTCCCCATCAGATTTTCTACTTCTCTTATTGCATCCAAGAGAACCAAGAGATATTCGTGTCATAGATTATGCTCCGGATTCTAGTAATCATCATTTCAAAAGCATTGAAGATACAAAATTCATCCTTCAACAAGTAAGTTTCCACTGCCAATCTCAATTTACATTGGTATCAGAGCTTGAAATCGTGTTTTTGTGCTTAAATTCGTGATTAGAATATTGTTTATGCCATAATCCATTAAAACTCACCAAAAATCTAAATTTTCTTCAATTTTCAAGAAACTTTTTCTGTGTTTCATGTGCATATTTAGTATTTTGGAAAGCTCATGTCAAAGCTTTCCAACATGTATTTTTTTGTAATTTTTCAATAAGTGGTTGATTTACTATGAATTTTTGAATTTTTTTGTTCAAATTAGTGTTCTAATTATTCTAGAAATTGTTTTTCTAGGCACTCTTAAATCATGTGTTTGATGTTCAAACTCTATCTATATGGTGTTTGATTGTAAATTTTATAGTAAAATTGAAAGAAACACCCGAAAAATATATGAAAATTGAAAAAAAGGTCCAAAATAAGTTTCCAAAGCGGCGCGTGTAGAGGCGATTAATAAGGCAATTGTAACTACCTAGCCACATGTCAAATAGCGAGTGGCAGACCAGCTGAGTTGGCGCCAACGTGGCATGATAATGTGGCACAATGACATGTCATGTCTTGCCACATGGCTTTTTTCATTGGTCTATGCATTAGGTTTGATGATGTGGTGTGCCATACACCATGTACATGTTTCACTACCATGTGGCACATGTTGACATGTGGCACTCTATGGTTGGTCCACATGGCGATGATATGGCACATATGTTGATGTGGCAGTCAACGGAGCTCAACTAACGTGTTAAGCACATGAATAGTCTCTCTTCAGCGTGTGAGGGCATGTGCAAATTGCTTAAAATTTAAATTCCTATTTAATGAGCATTTTTTCATAAATTTTAGAGCACATTTTGAAGTGTTTTTGTATTGAAAATTGTAAAAAGTGTAATTTTTTTTACATGAAAATTATATATATATTTGATTGATATTAGTGACAAATAAATATATCATGGCATGATTAGTAGTAACATTGCATTTTTGCTCCTAATATGTGATATGTATATTTTAAATTGAATGTTTAAAATAATAAGCATGTTGAATTGTTTTATTGAAGAAAATGTATACATTAAATTGTTTTATTGCATCAAGTTGTATACATGTGAGTTTGTGGGAAATATTAGGTTGGTAGATTAATGAGTCTCACCTAATATGATAATTGGCGTATGTTTAAATTAAACAATAATAGCTGGTCTATATCAGTGGAAATCGATTAAACTGTGTAACAATACTTTTGTTTATGCTGCTTGTGTTAGGTTATTATTGATTAATTTAAGACATTGCGACATAAAATAATTTTGTAGTAAGAATTGTGTTAAATCTGTTTGTGATCATTTTATTTAATTAATTTTCAATACCATGTCTTTCTCATATAGTTTATAACTTGACACGTGTGACTTACTCTTATTACGATAAACTAACCCGTGGCAAATCTACCTTGTGAACACATTCTAGCTAAAATCCCTACGTATGCATGTGTTTCGTGTGAATGACATTTATAAAATGAATATGTCCAAATGAAATGCATGTGATAATGCATGTATGGACCATCAAGGATGTTACATGTATGTTCCCAAAGAACACATCCCTGCTCTGATACCAAACTAAAATATAACACCTTATATCTATGGATATTACTTATAGTTGTGTCATGTTATCTTTTATTGCATAGAATAAGATATTATCCTATTTATAGTGAGGGATAAAATTTTTTTTTGAATCATATAACAATATTACTTTATAGCATTTAACAATTCAACAGAGTATAACATCTTCACTATATACAAATATATATCACATTGCTGCGTATTCAATATATTATACATATACAAACATGCAATCCAAAACATAAAAGACATGTCCCTATACATATGTCAAATGCAAGGAGAGAGATTGGTGAGGCTCAGAAAGTGACTTGTATTCCATATCTTCTATATAGTATACACCTCCAAAATGAGCTAATTACTCGACTCTGCCTGAAAAATAATGCAATTTGATGAGTTGCAACTCAATGAGAATAATTATCAAAAGCTTTCTAAAGTACCAAGTCAATCACAATAACAAGTAATAATCATCATTCGTACATATTTTGCATGTCATTCTACTTATCAATATCATATGAATATAAATAATATTAAATCATGTAAACATTTCATTTGCTTATACTTATGCTTATGTCATTTTGTTTTTGTTGTGACCAAACTAAATAGACATTGTCCCGGATTACCATGTTAACATTTGCATTTGCTAGCTAGCTTTATCATTTGTAACATTTGCACATTTGTCAGGCCATAGGCCTTTTTTTTTGCTTTTGAACATTTATTTGGGCCATAAGTCTCTTCTTTTGCTTTACAATGCTATTTACCTACTCACAATGCCTTTTAAGTCCATATGCATATGCATTTGCAATAACCATTATATATTCCAATCAACTTTTGCCTTGTACAAAGAAAACTTATACATGTAATACAAATATGTAATTTACAATCAACACAGTCTCATTCGCCATATCATAGCAATTAGGTAATTCAAATAAAACAAATAAAGTCACATTGCACGTAGCACACTACAACATGTACGAGAGAAATCATTTCATAATTAAACTCACCTTTTCTTTTGATATTGAGTCTCTAACTTTTTATATTTTACTTCCTTGGGGCTCTCCAATATGTTGTGGGCTTAATTAAATGTATACTTGGTCAACTAGTAGCTAAATAAACTTAGTAAAACTTAAACAAATTGAAATATGCATAATGTGGACCACTAACTAGGTTTTGGTATTATGGCAATCTGACCTTCATATGTTCAGAAGCTTATAACTTTTTCTATACTAGTCCAATTTGTATGATCTTATTTATAATTACACCTAACATGTATGGATATAATATATCTAAATTTCATAACAATTGGACAATTATGGAAATTTTGATGCAATTTATATGTATGTTATGTTCTTTGCCCTGTTTCTGCCCTTAGGCAGTTTTGGGATACCACATTTTCTTCTTCATATCTTACAACGTGTAAGTCATATTTTTATGAAACTTTGTATAAACATATATAGGTTAAAATGGAACATTTTATGTTGACAAATTTCATCCATTCTACCTCAAAGGTCCTCATATGATAGGGTATTTATGACTGGTTAGAAACAGAGTTGGCATCTAGACTAGTTTGATTTGTGAAGGCCATATCTCATAAAATACATAACATATTGAGGTTTAATTTGCACCAAAAATTAGCTAAGATGTGTACTATAAGTTCGTGATTTGACCATTTATAGATTATATATATAAGAAGCTCAAAATTTGCAAACAACTTACTAGACCTGCATAGGACACTAAGGAGGCAGCTCAAATATGGAACAGACTTGACTCTCTTGGCCATAACTCAACATCCACCCATAATCTAATTCTTGAAATTTAGTATACAACTAGATAACATAGATAGCTAAAACTTTAATGCTATTGAGTTTCCTCAAATACTGAATCTATCATATAGAAAAGTAATCAAAACAGTAGATGATTCAGCTAGGTTCCTCGATTGAACCAGTTCTAATATGATGCCAATATCTTTCCACAGACACCAAATCATTAAAAAATTTTATATAGCCATAAATATAAAATATAATACTACAATGTTTATGTTTGACACCTTTCCAGAATCAGTCTCTATGAACATCAAAATCGAGTTCCAAGACACTGCTTATGACAGACCCTAATCAGTCATAATGGACACTTAAACAAGAAGAGATGATTACTTATCAAAAACAAACTTGCAAGGACTGAATTTGCTGTAAACTTAAGTGAAACAATGGAGAAAAGAACGCTTTTGTTGGAGAAGAAGAAGAAGAAATGGGCTGGGGAAAAAATGGCTCTTCAAAATATATGAAAAGGTAGAATAGGCAGCAATGGATAAGCCAAAACTGCCTTTCTTTATCCTTTCTTCCTTATTATTATTATTATTATTATTATTATTATTATTATTATTATTATTATTATTATTATTTCTACATTGTTACATGTACCTAGTCAATGTCAAAAATATTATCTAGTCATATAGTCCAATCTAATTAATGTAACTATATCAAATTTCATTTATTTCATTTTAATCATTTTATTCCAATTATTTATAATACTTTATAATCCTTATTTAAATTATAACTAGACATGTCAACTTAGTACCACTGAAATAGACCAACTCGTAACAAGTCTATCTCGTGAACACATTCTAGCTAAAATCCCTATGTATGTATGTATGTGTTTCATATATGTGAAAGTCGAGGGTGTTACAATTCTCCTCTCTTAAAAATTTCGTCCTCGAAATTTAATACCTTGAAACAAGTATGGATATTGTTTTTTCATATTTTCTTTTGTTTCCTATATTGCCTCTTCCTATGAATGGTTTCTCCATAACACTTTGACTAGAGGTATTTCCCTATTTCTCAATTGTTTTGTCTTGTATCCAATGACCTCTACTAGTTCTTCCACATAACTCATGTCATCTACAATCTCAATGGTTTGATCTTTAAGTATATGTGTAGGGTCTAATCTGTTGTGGTTTGCTACAACCCAACAAGGTGAGAAATTGAAGAAAAATCAAGAAATTATAAATGTATAAATTCTGAATTTTCTTTGATTAAATTAGTTTTAATTGGCACATGAAAATCCTTTGATTCGGATTTTAAAAATTTTTATTTTCGCTGCGTTATATGTATGTGATACATGATCAAAACCCTTCATCAAATAAATGGAATAAGATTGAATTTGAGAAGGAGAAACTCACATTGATGATTTTCCAAAGGTGGCCAAATTTTCCTTCTTCTTCTCTTCTTCCCTCATTCTGTCTTACTATCTTATATGGTGAAACATCTTTGATTACTTGGTTTCTCTCTTTCTAAACTCTTTTTTTTGTCCACTCTTTAATAAGATTTATTGAAATAAAAATGGAGGGTTTGAGGAAGGGTGAGGGGGCCAAAGAGGGGAAAGAAAAAGAAGATGAAGACTCCAGTGGATAAGTGAAGAATGTCATCCAATTTTGACTTTTATACTAAGATTAAAATTTGTGAGTCCCACTAATTAGTCTAATCTCTCTTTATACTGGTCCATTTATTTAAATAATTTTGATTAATTTTTTAATTATAGGAAATTTCCTTTTTGCTGCAACTTCTATACCTCTTACAAATTTGTCCTCATCAAATTTGATAATACTGATTACGTCTATAGGATGATCTTAAATTTTTCCTAATTCTTGCACTAATATTCTAATTCTCATATACTAATATTCTTACTTATTTTCCCTTATAGTTCTTGCACCGATCGAAGTCTAAATTCAGACTGGTGCGCCCGATTAAGGCCACAAGCAATTGGGGCCTAATTCGCTGAACGTTATAACAATTGTCTGAGTAAACACTTGTTGGAAGAAGGATATAAAAATGATTCTATCTGTCCATGTGTTTCTTAAATAAATCAGAGTATGGATTTGCTAATATTGATGTATATGTTGATGATTTAAATATTATTGGAATTTTTAAAGAGCTTGCAAAGGCAGTTGATTATTTGAAGCATGAGTTTGAAATGAAAGATATTGGAAAAACAAAATTTTGTTTTGGTTTACAAATTGCGCATTTGGCTAATGAGATCTTAGCACATCAATCAGCTTATGTAGAAAAGGTTCTTACAAGATTTTATATGGATAAAGCACATCTATTGAGTATACCAATGATTGTGAGGTCACTTGATGTAAACAATGATCATTTTCGATCTCGAGAGGATGGAGAAGAAATTCTTAGTCCTGAAATACCATATATAAGTGCAATTTGTGTATTACTATATCTAGCTAATATCACACGACATGATATAACATTTTCGATAAGTTTATTAGGAAGATATAGTTCTTCTCCAATATGAAGACATTGGAATTGAATAAAACACCAATGGTTGTGAGGTCACTTGATGTGAAAAATGATCATTTTTGACCTTAGGAGGAAGGAGAAGAAATTCTTGGTCCTGAAGTACTATATCTAAGTGCAATTGGTGCATTACTATATCTAGCAAATATTACATGACCTGATATAATATTTTCGGTAAGTTTATTAGCAATATATAGTTCTTCTTTAACACAAAGACATTGGAATGTAGTTAAACATGTCTTCCGTTATCTTTGAGGAACAATTGATTTGAGATTGTTTTATTCAAATAAATCTACACCGAAACTAATTGGTTATACTGATGCAAGATTTTTATCTAACCCAAATAAAACTCGATCTCAAATAGGTTATGTTTTTTTAGTGGTGAAACTGTTATTTTACGGTCATCAACAAAACAAACTTTGACTGTCACATCTTCAAATCATACTAAAATAATTGCAATTCATGAAGCAAATCGGGAATGCCTATGGTTGACGCAAATGACGCCACATTTAAGAAACAATTGGTTTATCTATCAGCAAAAAAACTCCTATAATGTTATATGAGGACAATGCAATATGTATAATATGGTTAAAAAGGAGTTACATTAAAGGAGACCAGTCAAAACATATTTCTTATAAGTTCTTCTTCATATATGATCTTGATAAAAGTGAACTAATAGATGTTTAACAAATTCGATCAAGTGATAATCTGACAAATTTATTCACAAAAGATGAGCGAGGCATTGGAATGCGTCAACTTGGAGACTTGAAGTAATATTTTTATGAGAGAGAGAAAATACACATTGTACTCTTTTCCTTAACTAAGGTTTTGTCCCACTGAATTTTTTTAGTAAGATTTTTAATGAGGCAGTTTCATATGTATATTATACAAGAAATATACTTCTCTTCCTTTACTAGATTTTTCTTTCCACATGGTTTTTTCTAGTAAGGTTTTAACGAAACATATTCTTACTAATAGACATCCAAGGAGAAGTGTTGTAAATATTATTATTTAATGGATGTCTATAATTCCCAAAATTCTTCATTATATTCATAACTTCTCACCTTTTAATTATCTAATTTAATTGCGTGATTTATTATGATTTAATTTCTCAATTAAATCTTGTGACTCATACACTCTTGTAAGCCTATAAATAAGTGTACGTTGAAAGAATAATATAGATGTTAAAATACTTTCTTCATTCTCTCATTCCTTCCTTATTTCTACTCTCTACTCTATTTTATTACATAATTGCTTTAGTCTATTTTATAACAAATTTATCATATTTATAACATCATTTTCTAGAATTTAGTAAGTTAATCAAATACAATTTCTTTCTTATATGTATAATAGATTAAATGTATAATGCATTAAATAAGTAATAATATAATTTCACCCTTGAATTGCATTCACTTGATTAGCTTTTTTCATTAATTATCAAACAAGTTACAAGATAGACTTTTTTATTTTTATAAAATGACTTTCTTATTTTAATTATATATATATATATATATATATCATTTTAAAGTGTTTTTTATTGTACTTTAAGGGATGTAATTTATATTTGATTAACAGAAAAAATTTGTTTTTTAAAAATTATATCATTTGAATATTTTGAAAAAAAAAACGATTTTTTACTTTTTTATCTGATATTAGGATTTAGTCTAGCTAATTCAAAAGATATTAAATAAGACTCTAAAGAGTAGCAAAATATTTTTTTTCAAGAATTTTAAAATAATTACATACATAAAACTCGAACTCAAAACCACTAATTAAATTGAAAATGTCTCATATAAACTTATTAATATCTATATAAATTTTTATTTATTAAGTAATGACTTAAAAAGATATATTTTGCTCTGAGTAATTCTATGTGACAAGGAAACTCTTGACATAATTGACAACTATTTGGAATTCTTTAAATATGGAAATATTAATGTTATATAAGCCATTTTATTTTTTTTCAAAAGTATAAATATTTTATAGGGGTGTACAAGGTTGGGTCCAATCTAAGAATTGTAAAATCTCAAAAACCGTATTGAAATAGCAGAGATTTTTAAATATAAGTATTGTATTGTATTGCCAAAAAAAAAATTTCATATTGTATTGTTCTAAAAATTCGCAATAGTTTGGTAAAGTTTTTCGATTTTTTTAGTGCTAAACAATATAATACAATATTAATAGTTCGATACTTGAATAATATAATAGATATAAACATAAAAATCTGACCATAAAAGCAAAATTTAATGCTAAATTTTATCATTCCATACAATATTGATACTGTAATGAGTTCCTTAAAACGTTCATGTTCAATAAACATAAATACCAATTCATTCTTAATGATCTTTCTAATTAAAATTTTTTTATCAGTTTATTGATTAAATATAATTTTTTTTAATTTTATGTTTAGAAGTTTTAAATTTTTATAAGAAATATACTAGACTAGATGACAATAAAAAAAATGGTATATTACTATAATAGAGGATTAAAAAGAATATAATTAAGTTTGAGTGATTACAGAGATATAATTAATATAATTAAGATAATAAGAAAAATAATATTAGTGGTTGAATATATGATTAATATAAATTTATTTACTTGAGGATTTATATGATGAAAGAATACGATATCAATAGTTGCTAAAATTTATATGTTAAATGTGTCATGGACTCATATAAATTATTTTTTAATAAAATTTAGATCAGTATATAAGTTTAATGTAAAATAATTATCTTAGTAAAAAAAATATAACATATCAGAGAATTAATGTAATTAAGGAAAAGAATATCAATGGTTGCTAAAATTTATATGATAAATGTGTCACAGAACCATATATTATTTATTAATAAAATTTAAGAAAAATTACTATTTGCCCCTTGTAATTTGACATAATACACTAATACTCTCTGATGTTTGAACAATATACGATTTGCTCATGTAACTTAACATAATATACTAGTACCCTCTTGACTTTTAAAAATTATACTATTTACTTACTAAAGTTTCTATATATTACATTAATATCTCATATAAGTTTGATTTGTTGGACTAATAGTCCCTGAGCAAAAGTAAAAAAAAATTTTAGTAGTGTATTATATTCTTTTTCAAACCTTAAGAAGATGCTAGTGTATTATGTCAAACTACAAAGAGCAAATCGTATATTTTTCAAATCTCATGGAGTATTACTGTATTATGTCAAAATGTATAGGATAAATAGTAATTTTTCCTAAAATTTAGATTAGTATATAAGTTTAATATAATATAATTGTCTTGATAAGAAAATAATATAATATATCCGAAAATTAATATAATTAAAAAAAATTAGTAATTACTAAGATTTATATGATAAATGCATCACAATCAATGTGCATTAGTTATTAACAAAATTTAAATTAGTATAAAGTCTAATATAATTTAATTATGTTGGTAAAAAATAATATAAATATATATTATAAGCTAATAATAAAGTAATATTTGAATTTAAATTATTAGGTATATAAACTCATAAGTATAAGTATATAATTTTATGATAATTTAATATATATATATATATATATATTATCCATACATTAATTATAAAAGTATATATAAATATATAAGTTTATTAAGCATACCTATTAAATATATTTTATTTATTAATATAATTTAAATTATTATATAGCTTTAATATAATACAATTAGTGATGAAAAAATTATTGTAAAAAAAATGAAAACTTGCAATATATTATAAATATTTTTGTATATCTATATTAATAACAAAGAAAATTTGTTGATTTAATTGTAAATTCAATGTTTACACTACCGCTATAAAATTTTTAGTATATAAAATTTTCAATTAGTTAAAGTCATTGCTATTATAAATGTCATATTAATTTTGTTAAATAATTAATACATTTTATAATCATTGAATTTTATTGAATTAAATTGTATATAATTATAAATTTAAGTTATATTATATTTGTCTAATATAACTATAAAAGTTATAAGTAATTTTATATATGTATACATAATTTTAAACATTTAGATATCAGTTTTTTCGGTACAATTCGGTTCCAAAACAGTTCAATACAATTTTCTATCTAAATATCATTAAAAGATCTAGATCTTTTGATGTGGGATTGATTTATAACACTTATTGCATGTGATTGATGTCGGTCATCGTTAGGTTTTCTTTAGATTTAGTTTATTTTAATTACGTTTTTGTTCGTGTAGGTAGTGGCATGGAAAATGAGGAATTTCAGGGCCATTTATGTTAAATTGAAGCCCGGAAAGGCTGGAAGCAAGAAACGAGGAGTTGCGAGCATAATTCAGTTGAGCAGCAGGGTGTACGGGCCGTGCAAAGTGCTTGAGGCGTGCAATTGTGGGACACTTGTGTATAGTAAGACGAAGGATTGGGCGTGCAGGATGCGCGAGCATGCATTTTCTTCAAAGCAGCCACTGTGCATGACCCATGCACGATCGTGAGCTGCAATTCTGCATTTTTAATTGACGGTCTGACCATGAATTATGTGAGCCCATGTTTTGCAACTCAATTTCTATTGGCTTAGACTTCTTTTTGATATATAATTAGTAAATAATTGGGAATTAAAAAAGAAGTTTTTAGGGAGATTGGACTTTTAGTAATTAACGTAGATATAAAAGAGATTTTTGGGGAATCAAAGGGAGATTTTTGGGGGGGACGAATTGAGTTCATTCATTGGTGATCAAAGGAGCGGCCGAAGAGATTTCAGAGGCCATTATACTTGATTGCAGCAACCACACGCATTTAGCTTGGAGTTCCTTCCGTTTAGGGATTAAAGCTTGGATCTTTAGAAGATGACAACCAACTGTTCAAGGAGATTCCAAGTTTACACTTCTCAGGGGGTTTTGAATTTCTATTTTCAATTCCTTATTGCTGTAGTCATGTTTAATTCAAGTATAGTTATGAACTTGATCATAGTAGTAGCCATGCTTGGCTAGTTCCTTTGTTAGGCGTTTGGTAGCTACCTAAAATGTAATAATTTCTCCTCTATTGAATAAAGTTAAATTCTTTCCATCTTCAATTGCTCTTAATTACTTTCATTTGAATGTATACTGGCCATCTTACGTTTAAATTGGAAGAAATATCTTAGGTTTTGTTATTAGACAAACAATTTATAACTTGACTTAAAAATTGATTTGGATGTTAATTATATTATTAGTTTGGATAGTTAATAATTATAGCGAAAGTTGATGGAATTAAATTTTATTAAAATTAACTAGATACGAGAAATGGATTACATATTAGGGACGCTTGCCAAACGCCTAATTTATCGCATTCATAAAATCATAATCATTTTTATCGCTTTCAAATATTTTATTGTTTTCATTTTAGTTAATTAATTTTAATAATCATCAAATCGTGGTTAGAGTGTTTGGGATCATTAAACTGTTTTATTGGCAATTTAGAGAAAACTTAGAATTTAAGCCGAATCGTTTATTGTGAGATTGAACTTGAAAGTGAACTTATCATTCTAAGGTAGTTTGTACACTTCTGAGTATAAATTTTGTCACATCATTAGTCAAAATTAAAGTTAACAAATTAATTTAGTTAGATTCTAATAAAAAAGTTAATGGTATAGTTCAATTTTAGATTTTTTTTCTCTATTTTTCAACTTTATTCAAAAAAATATTCAAAATTCCTGTACACTTCTAATATTTTAATATAAAATAAAAATAGATGTAATAAAAAATATTTTTTTATATAATCCATTCTTAATATTGAGATGGCCTAATTTGACACAACAATCAATAAATAAATAAACAAGTCTTAAATTACAAGGCTAATGGTGATTGATGGGTTCACCCTCCTTTGAATTAAAAAAAAATTACAAGGCCAATGTCCCAGTATAAGTTTTTTTTTTTTTTTCCGCTCTGTTTTCAAATAAATTTACGGCTTTAAGTCAAGTCAAGAACGCACCGACTCTTCCTTCTAAAATTTTAGCAGTGAAAAATCTCATCAACTTAAACACTTGGATCAGTTGAAGGGTCCTCTTCTCATCATATTCTGACAAACCTTCAACCAGACGAAAATCTTTCTTCTCGCTTCTCTTTCTTTCCATCGACATTCAAAATTCAAATTAGCTAAAAAGAAACCTCACCTCAGCAAACAGCATAAATGGATCGCAAACATGTTACTTCACTAGTTCTAAAGAAACTATCCCATATGCTAGTTAATCAATCAGTTCCATTTCTTGGATTACGGGATCTGCTGGAAGCCATTGAAAGCAAACTCAGAGAAGTCGTTCGCTTAGAATTCTTTGACTGTGACAAAGAATTTGCTTATGAAATCGAAGATATCGTTGATTTCTTAGTAGCAAGATCAACAACGAAAAGAGGAGCTTTCCTGCTAAATGTAATCGATCGACGCAAGCTTCGAAAGAAGCTGAATCGAATAAAGTTGCAAATCTTTCAAGAAACTGGTAAAGTAAGCCCTCGTAAAGGGATGGAGTTATTTCCTCCGTGTTCACGAAAGCAACTGGATGTGGGGGAGAGCGTGGTTTCTCCTGTTATAAAGAAAGTTGCAGCTTTGGGTAATGGGCAACAAGTTATTAGTCGTGCTGTGAAAAGGAAAGCCAGATGGGTTAGAGATGATCTCAGATTATTGCATGTTATTCTCAAAGAATTTGAATGGAGGGAAATGAGAAGAGAAGAAATGGTTTGGATGGAAGAAGTGTGCTTGTTCTGTAAATCTACTGGTGATGTTATTGGGTCATTCTTCTCTCCAAAAGAACAGTCCTCCAGTAGAAGAAGCTGCAAACGGCGTTATTTCAGGAATCTTTGTCTGGCTTTGGCTCCCTACAAGTCCAGGTCGGAGCGAAAGATTCGCCGGAATTTGGATCAGATGAACGCCAAGCTTAAAACTATAATCAGAAAGTTTCATGAACTTGTTGATAGATTCCAAATGCCACCTCCCAGAAATCCTCCCTATGCACCCCCACCACAGCGTCGACCGCCAGGAGATGCCATTTCCTTGTCTTCTTTTGATGACGAGGAAGATGAAGACAATAGTGACGGCCTGGATGAAGCCGAAGATGGAAGACCACAGCCTCCTAATTCTCAAAATGAACAAACGCAGCCAACCTTGGATGCCAATGCTGGAGGCCAACACCAACCTGATATCACTGTCCATCAGAGCAATATGGATGAGATAATGGAGTTTTTGCTGAGAAATGATCCAACTTGCCTAACAGTTTCAATTGTGGGAATGGAGGGCATTGGCAAGACTGAGCTTGCTACTTCAATATATGAAAATTCAGCCATTAGAGATCGCTTCCCTCATCGTTCTTGGATCAATTGGGTTCGCGAAACAAATTTCCACCGGATCATGGAACAAATAGTGGGGGCTCCATATAGAAACATGACGAGAGGTCCGTCTGTGGATCGCCAAGATTACTTCAACAAGGTCAGGAAATTGCTGAATGATTTCTTCATGGATAAAAGGTATCTCATTGTTATTGATGGGGTAACTTCAAAACTGGTGTACAAACAACTTGGGACAGCGTTTGATGGACTCTTATGTGGGACCAGAATAATTTATGTTTCTTCCAAATTAGGGGTAACCGAAGAAAGCAGCCAGAGAAATTTCTCTTGCAGACTGCAGCTGTGGAGTGATGATGAGAGCTGGGCATTATTTGTTCGCTCTTTGAAGAATCAGAACGCCCACATTGTGTTAGAGCAGGTAAAGATGAAGAAGGAAATCCTAAGAGCATGTGCAGGTTTACCTATGGCAATTTCCAAACTTGCACAACTTCTGAGCAGGGAAATTCCATCTCCAGAGGACTGGTCTAGAGTGCTTGAGACTTTTAACAAGGATCAAGCAACTTGGTCACCAATCTTGCAGGAGATAGACGAGAAATTGCCATTGTATTTGAGGAGATGCCTTTATTATTTTCGATTATTTCCTGATAACTTTGAGATCCCTGCGAGAAGATTGATCGGGTTGTGGGTTGCAGAGGGTTTTGGGGATCCTAAGAATGGTGATGATGACTCTCCAGAGCACCTTTCAGAGAAATTGCTGATAGAGTTAGCTAACAGGAATATGATTCAAGTGACGAACAAGAAGCTTAATGGAGAAATCAAGGCTTGTCGCCTTCCTGATGCTCTACGAGTTCACTGGCTGCTAAAAGACAAGGATGCTAACGGCCACTTAGATGACATTGTGTACAGCAGCGGTGGTAGTTTAGGCCGCCTTGTCGACCATCTCGACCCGAGGAATCCCAGCTTTGATCATATCCATGGAGTCAGCACTGCCCCCTCATCTCTGTCTCGTTGTTATAGAGGAACTATTTCATTTCTTTCGTTTGATAATCGACAAGGAAGCAGACCTGGACAGGATGTGGGTACTTTTCTTGAAAAGTGCATCTCAAGCAAGTGTTTCAGTTCTCTGTGGGTGCTAGATCTTGAAAATGTGTACAAACCGAAGTTACCCAAGGCAATAGACCGATTAACTCGATTGAAGTACCTTGTTTTGAGGTCAACTTACCTAGAGATACTTCCTTTGTTCATTAACAAATTGCTGAAGATTCAAACACTGGATTTGAAGTATACCAGCATCAACACACTCCCCAGTTCAATCTGGATGATGAAGGAATTGCGACATTTATTCCTTGATTCGAGTTCTTGTTGCACATTTCCTTCTCCACCAAAAGGCAGCTGCTTGGCAGATATGCAAACACTTTGGGGTGCATTTTTGAATGAGGATAGCCCAGTGAGAGATGGCCTGGACAGATTTTTGCGCATCAGAAAATTGAGTCTGGTATGCAAAATGTCAGGTCCACCTCAGAACGAGGCAATGACCTCACAACTTGATGCTGTAGCAAATTGGGTTCTAAAGCTAACTCATCTTCGAACTTTGAAGTTGAAATCATTTAATGAATTGGGTCAGCCTTCTGCTATACAATTAGAAACTTTATCTGGACACATGAATCTCTCCATTATACATCTGGTTGGAAATTTAAAGAATCAGTATCTTGTGTCTGAGTTCCCAGACAATCTAATCGAGCTCACTTTGTCAGCATCTGCTCTAGCAGAAGATCCCATGCAAATGTTGGATAGGCTTCCCAAGCTCAGAATTTTGAGATTGTTCTCTGGGGCTTTCGCTGGAACAAAAATGGTTTGCACTTCTGGAGGATTTCCTAAGCTTCAAGTCCTCAAGTTGTGGGAGCTGGAGCCACTAGTGGAGTGGAATATAGAGGAAGGGGCAATGCTAAGTCTAAAGTGCTTGGAGATCAGATCCTGTAGAAATTTGAACGTAATTCCTGATGGATTGCAATATGTTAAAACTCTTAATAAATTAAAATTGAAAGATATGGCCCTGCTGTCAGCAAGGATTTATGATAATCAGGGTGAGGATTGGGATAAAGTTGCTCATGTACTCCATGTATACATGGAAAATTGACATTGCTGAAAAGAATACCAAGTATTGTAATTAGTATGTCCTCAGTTTTTTTCTTCAATTTTGTCTAATTAACAATCATTCTTAGGTGTGTTTAACCTGCTCATTTTTAATTAATTCCAATTATATCTTTGACTGTAGGTATTATTACAGGATTCATGATTCAGACACCTAATTTTTGCCGGCAGTTTGATGGACCTGGAACTAAAAGAAACGTAGTGGAGCTCACTCTGTCAGCATCAAGCTTAAGTTGGACAAACTTCCCAATCTCAAGAATTTGAGATTGTCCTTACTTAGAAGCACTAGAGGAATGGAATGTAGGAGGGGGGGCGGCAATGCCCATGCTAAAATGCTTGGAATGCAGTATGTCAAGTCCTTTCCCGGATTGAAGATAATGGATATGCCAGTGCCGGCTGTAAGTATATTAATGATAATGGAGATGAAGAGTGCAAATCCATGCCTATACTGAAAATTCCTACTGAAGTATTCACTTGACTTTAGTCATTTTTCTGCGGTACTGTTGTCTGCCACCGTAATCCTTAATCTATTTATCTTTTTGAAATCGTCAATGTTTATTAATTTTCATTCAGAAAATCCAAAATTATCATTAAAAAAAGAAAAAAAGAATTCTTTTAAGTTTTAATCAACGGTACTTTACTACTTTTTGGGCATGTTTTCTGTTTTATTGCACCGCCCACTTACTGGCTAGTGGCTACTTACATGCGTTGCTCTTTCTTTTCTTTCTTACTTTTCATATATTTATTTATTTATTAAAAAAAATCTCACATTTCATTGAAAGATTCGATAAACATTAAAAATTAAGCTGCATTTTATATTAATTTATTTTTAATTTTCTAATTTTCAGAATAAAAAATTCCAAAATTTTGTAAGAAATAGCTTCCATCGTTTATAAATTAATTAAACAAAGTAATTAATTATATGTTTCATTTTTTATGGTTTTTAACATATTTGTATTTGTACTTCTATTGTATTCACATGAGACCTCCAAATTTCATCCACTAGATTTGCTTTTCCATGAATTATCAAACAAAGGTGGATAATATATATACACACACACGCACGCACGGATGACTTCAAAATATATTTTGCTCTAACTCTATATGACAAGAGACTCTTGACAATTATTCAAATTGAAACAAAACATACAATATATATATATATATATATATATATGGGTGTGCAAAACCAAACCGAATGCCTTTTAGTTTATTCGGTTTAGTTTGTTAGTTTTCAGTTTATTCGGTTCGATTCTCCATTTATATTTTAGTTTATTTAGTTCAGTTTTAAATGTTTAAAAATCAATTAAACCGAACTGACTAAACTTTTATTTATATATATTATATATTTTTAATGATTTACTATAATTTTTAGATAAAAAGTTATAGTTTATAATATTTTATTTTAATTTATGGTAGGATAAAGTCACGAATTATGAAAATTTATTTTAATTTATGTTAACTAATTTTAATTTCGAGTAATTAATAAAGTTATAATAATTTATAAAGTTGTGATAATTGATTTCAATATATGATAATTTATCAAATTATAGTAATTATGGTAATTGATGAAGTAATGATTATATCAATTTATCATAATCTCTGCTATTTTATTTTAATTTATAATTATATTATTTAATTATAACTTATATATTATGTTTGATAAAGTTACGATAATTGGTTTAATTTTATCATAATTAATAAAGTTATGGTATTTGGTTCTAATATATTATAATTGATAAAATATAATTATAATTTATATAAAATTAATTAATTAGTTAAAACACATATTAAATGGAACTTAACTGAATCAAACCGAAATATTTCGGTTCAAATTTAGGTTCAGTTCTAAATATTAATTGGTTCAGTTTACATAAATTAGCATCGATTCGGTTCAGTTTTTTTAAATTCGGTTTGGTTAAACTGAACTACACAATATATATATATATATATATATATATATATAGACAAAAATAATAATATGAATTGTTTAAAAAACAACAGACAATGGCTGGGAAAATTAATCAAAGTGAAGTTAGAACAATGTGTTTGAACTAAAGATATTCCAATCTCAAATAAATGGAGATTAATAAATTAAACGTACGTGATTAAAGTTTGTTTGTATATGTTTAATAGCTCTTTCTTTGCAAAGGCATGCCAACAAAGAGACAATAGTTGCATTGGTGGAGGATTATTTAGCAAATGGATTAGGGTCAAGGGCGAATTTAGGAACTAGTTTCAATGGAGTTATATAATAATTTTTAATAATAAAATATATATTTCTAATAAATTTAAGAAGAAAATTATTATGATCACTAGAATGATAATATGACTTTTTTTTTTTTGTAATCCA
This sequence comes from Balakata baccata, assembly GCA_949630135.1. Classification (NCBI taxonomy): domain Eukaryota; kingdom Viridiplantae; phylum Streptophyta; class Magnoliopsida; order Malpighiales; family Euphorbiaceae; genus Balakata; species Balakata baccata. Next base: position 48,852 of record CATIWF010010725.1, on the reverse strand, counting down.
AGATCCGAAGGAAGATTATCTAAATTGATTTCTAAATGAGATTTTTTTGGAGACTTGGATCCATCAAATTTGATAGTAGCATATTTATTTATAAGAGATTTTTCTACTAATACTTTTGTTTGATAAAAAAATTGTCTATACCTTAATCAAATTGATAAAAAATATAATCAGCCATTATTGTCAATTATAATTTTAAATAGAAAAAAACTAATGAATACAATTTTAAAATATGCATTTATTAATAATTATTGTTCATATAAATAGAGTAGCAAATTTGTGATTTTATGTTTATACTGAACAATTAGTCAATAAAGAAAAATTAAAAGCTTCCCAGTTAGTATTTGATAGAAACTTTTATCATTATTTTTTAATCATTTTCTTGTCAATGAAATAATGATAAACTTCACAAATCATTTAGCATATGAACATTTTCATTCGAATTTACACTTACAGCCTAAAGTTGAATCATGTTAAAAAATAAAAATTAATTCTAAATTCATGTATATTAATCAAAGCCACTACTAAAAAATAAAATTATTTTAAACCAACATCTAATTTTATTTTATAGATTGTAGGATTAGAAATCAATTTTAAATTAATGTATTTATTAATCAATACCACCACTTGAAGAAATCAAAACAAAAATACTATGAAATTAAAAAAAATAAAAATAAAATGTGTAATAAACTAGAATAATATGTATTTACTATCCTCTTTATCTTGTTTTTCTTTATAACTTTGAATTGATTGAATATTTGGACTAAAATTTGAAAGAGAATACTATAATTTTATTTTTGAAAAGAAGGAAGCTTAAAATATGGCTATCGTTTTGTCTATGAAAAGAAGAATTTTTTTTTTCATTTATTAACGAAAAGGAAAAGGTTTTATACTTGCATTAAATGAGTGGTTATAGTATTATAACTTGTTTAACATTCTAAGTCTTTTTTCCTTTTCTTGTTTATTATATATATGTATAACTTTTTGATTTTACTTTGTTATATTTTACTAAAAATATATTAGTAAGTAAATTAATGATTATTTATTAGTCAAATTTAATTAATTGAATAAAATATTTGATATATTAAATATATGAGGGAAAATACAAATTTTAGAGTATGGACAAGAAATATATTATATATGATCTTTTCTAAATTTTGATTGATCAATGAGACAAGTGTTTCTATTGTTCTTCAAGTGCATATGCCCTTATTGGTTGATATGGATAGTAATGAAGATTAATTAATTAATTTTTTATTTATTAAAAATAGATTAATTAAAGACCAAAATTAATCTATCTTTTTATATTTTTTTAAATGACTTACCACATAAAATATATATAATTAAGTTTGATTTTTTCTTTTTAGTGGGGAAAGATAAAATTTTTTTTATAGAGAATAAAAGAAGTATTAAAAAATTTTGGAGACATTAAAAGGAATATTTTAGAGATATGTACGGGTAAGTGCCATTGCCCTCACTGTGTATCTCCCCTTATTAGGGTTCACATGCTAACATGAGAAATTTGCTTTCCAAGTTGGAGGTTTTTCATGGGTCTTCCTTGCACTACTTGTCTTTATATTTTGTTTTTTACTCTTTATTCTTAGGAGTGGGGAACCGAGGATGGAAGAGAGATTATCAATAAGAGGCTAACAATAATGATCAATAGTTAGCAATTCAGTAGCAGAACTTGACTTCAAATTTTTAAACGGTGAAACTTAAAGTATCCAAACAGTAACAATTCTCAATTTAAAAAATTTTTACTAAATAAAACGTCTTTATTTGTTATTAATTAAGTGCACAAAAAAAAAGACACAAAAGAATAAGAATTATAGACAAATTACAAATTAGTAAATAAAATCATATAATTTAAGGGTCAAAAATTAAAAATAAATAAAAATGTTTCTCATAATTTTAAATTATATATACATATATAAAAGGAACTTTGAAAATTTTGGAAAGACTAACTCCCCCATACTATCATAAAGCTCCACTCTTGTAGGTTAATTGCAAATTATTTAATAACTTAGTGGTTAAAAGTTAATTTTAATTTAATAATATGATTATTAATAATATTGTTATTATATTATTTATGTTATATGTGTATTAAATTTTTATTTATCATAGTATATTGATATGTCTATAAAATAAAAAATTAATTCAATATACATAAAATCATAAAATAATATAAGGTTTTTTAATCAATATTTAATTATAAAAACACGGAAAACTGCATATTAAAATTGAGGAATTTTTAAAAATAATCTTAAAAAATTCTAAAATTCTAAAAAAGACCTGAAAAGTTTATTTTTTAGAATGTAACCCTCCCTTTTAATTATATTTTCATAATACCAATAATACTCTTAATTGAATAAAATTAATTAAAAAAAGAAATGAAAAATATTTGTTTTTCCATACTGGTCTAAAAAGAGTAAGGTCCCTTCTCCCTCTCCTTTCCCTGCAAAAAGTCCGCTGTCATTACCGTCTCTGTAGAGATTAATCTTCAAAATTGAAACATTTCAACTAATTGCATAGATTCAGCTTAATGAAGCCCAATTTTTGGATTTGCCGATCTATATTTTGAGATTTTCGGTGTCATTATTTAGCTTTGTAATTCAGGTGAGTATAGTGGGCAAATCTGATATAGATATCTTTGATTCAAGTTTCTAAATGCAATGCACTTTAGAATATAGGGAAAATAATGCTTTAGATCCATAGTTTATGGTGTTTTTCTGCAAAATCTAAAATGTGGATGTAAATAGAAAATATATACCCTAGGATCTCAACCAGTTATGCATACAGTTGAGATTTGGTAGAAATAAACTAGTTATATCCATAACACGTCTCGACTCTGAATTTTCTTGGCTATTGACCATTCATCATGACAGTCAGAGTATGGTTATTTTTGGGTTGAGTTATGCTTGGGCATCATAATATTGATTACATTGACTTGCTATTGTGATTATTATATGTTCATAATAATGCCTAATTATGTATCTACAATATTTATTAGTCTTCCTTTGGTTTTAGGTTTGGCTATGAGGAGTATTTTTGTTGCTTATAGGGGAGAATAGAAAAAGGAAATGAGGGATCCAATTGATGTACACCTATGGTGCAAAAATGTTGATGAACTAACCAAATGCATCATAATAGATGACACCAATTTGAAATATGAGATGTTCTTAGATGTATTATATAATGAGTTTTGGGTTAACTGTTATAAGTATGTTTTGAGTTTGAAATACCAACCTCCAAGCTTTAAATCCATGTTGCGGCCTATTATTGTTGATTGTATTAAAAATCTTAAAGTTTTTAGATTCCTTGGAGTTGAAGCATTATTTTTTTTATGTGAGCTTATTGAAAAAAAGGCAGCTGAACAACACCATGAAGATGCAGTTGAAATGACTTGTAGATGTAAACAATGATAAAATTGAAATTTGTGACGTTATTACTATTGATGATCTTTGTTTAAGGGTTGATGTTCAACCAATAGAGTTTCAAATGTCTGATCAGACTCTATCAAAACCATATAAGAATACAGATATAGATATGAATATGGTTGTAAAGGTGCCAGAGGGAGAAATTATCACACCCAATTTATTGGATGTTGGTACAAAAGTACCGAAGGAAGAAACTATTAATGCATTAGATGTGGTCTCCAAGTCGTTGAATATTGGTATGGATGATTTTGTCTTATATGATGATGTATTAGGCCGAGAGGATAACTTGCATGCATCTGAAGGAGGAGAAAGAGAAGGATAATGCTCTTTTTTCTTAGATGGGTTTGATTTGGTAGTTGGTTAGGAGTTTGCTAACGGGGAGGAAGTTAAGAGAAAGCTAAGAGATGTTGCCCTACAAAGGAACTTTGAGACTAATACTGTTAAATGTGAGAAGGATAAATAAGTTTTAAAATGCAAGAACCCAACGTGCAAGTGGAAGGTGTGAGCGTCACAAATTAATAACTCAATGTACTTAAAGATCTGAACATATACTAACATCCACTCTTACTTAATTGGTAGTCAAAATAGATAGCACAGCCAGGTAATGACGAGGTATGTTGTAGAGGTGGTGTTATCTCAATTTAGTGGTCAAAGAGACATCATAAGTGCTAAAGCAATAACAACCACGATGCGAAATAGAAGCATGCCCATATTATACAACAAGGCTTGGTTGGGAAGAAGATATGCCTTCGAAAGCCTTATTAGATCTCCAGAGGCAAACTATAGTCTACTACTGGTATACCTATCATGGTGTAAAAGGCGAATGATGGCAACATTACTACAAGTTTGGAACTAGACGATTAGGGTAGATTTAAATACATAATTGTGGCATATCATGCATGCATTTGAGGATTTCTCACATTGAGGAAGGTAATTGTTGTTGTGGTGTTATCTTAATTTAGTGATCAAAGAAAGTTCCAAAGCAATAATAACTATGATATGGAATAGAAGCATGCCTGTATCGTACAACAAGGCTTAGTTGGGGAAATGATATGCCTTCAAAAGACTCATTAGGTCTTCAGAGGCAAGCAATAGTCTACTACCAGTATACCTATGCTTGATGCATAAGGCGAATGATGGCAACGTTACTACAAGTTTGGAACTAGATGATAAGGGTAGATTTAAGTACGTATTCGTGGTATATCATGCATGCATTCGAGGAATTCTCATATTGAGGAAAGTAATAGTTGTTGACGAGACCTTTTTAAAAGGCAGGTACAAAGGAGTTGCGCTCATTACGACAATGCAAGATGGTGATTTCCATTAATATCCATTAGCTTAGGCCATAGTAGATTTAGAGAATAACAATTCCTAGGGATGGTTATTTCGAATATAACCACCTTTGGCCTAAGATGGTGATTTCCATCAATTATGACAACCTAGTTCTTTGGGAAACTGCGAGAATTGAAACCGGACAAAAATGATTTAGTTTTTATTTTGAATATATACGACAACATCGCCAATGGGCTTATAAATCACTACGAGGCAGCTGATTGTGGATACTATAAGTGGCATATTTCCCAAAATATCAAATCATTGTGAGCAAGAAAGGAGTAGTTAAGCTTTTAGAACAAGTTTCAAACGACTATAAAATTTTAGAATTCAATTGGCTATACAATGAACTTTAGATAAGATTTGACAAGGCCGTTAAATATCTTGAGGAAAAGAGAATGGACGTATGCTAACTGGTGAGAGCTCATTTTCATAATAATCAATACAATATCGTGACTACTGTAGGGGGCTGAATCTATAAAGTCCACTTTGAGGGCACATAATGAGTACCCCATAGTTTTATTGTTCGAGGCTATACAATCAAAAGTATTAGATTGGCATTATAACAGGATAAAAGAATTATGCAATTTAATAAGCATAAACAACTAGGATAGCCTATTAACCTCCAAAGCTGAAGCTATTTTAGAAAATGATACCAAGATGCATTGGGGGCTAATGTGATTTAGCTAAACAAGGTTGAGTTGGGTGTGAAAGGGAAAGGTTTTCATGCCAGGGTTAACATAGAAGACAAAACATGCTCATGCCGTGTATCTGAGTTGGATAAGCTTCCTTGTGTGCATGCTCTGGCATGTTATGAGTCTGCTAGAATTGATTTGTAAGACTTGTGTGATAAATGATATTCTTTAGATAATATGTGTATTACATATTCTGAAACTGTTTATCCAGCGCCACTACGAGACAACTAGAACCTTGAAGGCGAGGAAATGGTGCAAGTATTTCCCCAAATGTTGAATATAGAAGGGAACACCTAGGAAGAAAAGAATTCCCTCTATGGTAGAATGGAAGTTTTATTGCTCAACCTACTCGAAGTAGGGATGCTCGAATAGAACATGTCATAAATGGTGAATAGACACACTGACAACATTTGTGGCGGTTGAAAACAATAATTAATCTCATTTTAAACTATATTTGTAATTTTACATATTTATATTTGAACATTAAATGATTTGTAAAGTTGTTTCATGTCAGTAATAGAAATTTGAACTACAATACTATTCTTATCCCCATTTATCTCTACTAGGCTTGACTTGGTGACTTGCATGATGGTCGGTTAGCTTAACAGTCCATTATATGTTAAACAAATACTTTAAGTATGATGTTGTTATGGAACAAATTATTTTGATAACAGGTGTATAATATCTTCAATTACGGTGGAAATAAGGTGTTTTGTTAAGTCAATTTTATATAATGCATTCTCTAGGTACAATTACCCCAATTTCGGATAATAAAAATCCTAATAAAATATGATATTAACAATTCTTCCATTGTTTGGATAAATAATTCAAATTGGCATACAATATCTCAAATTGTGGTGGAAATAAGATGCTTCTCCCCCCCCCCCCCCCCCTAAAAACCCTATAAAATATGATATGAATAATTCTTCCATTGTTTGGATAAATAATTCAAAGTGGCTTTGCATGTCTTCAATTGGCATTTTATTTATTCAATTAGGGTTAAAGTAAGATGTTTTATGTAGTTAAATTAATATATTGCTTGTTTTAGAAAGAAACCTAAATTATGTCATTGCACACAGTAGTCGAAGGTTGTGATACTAAGACGACCAACAGGATAATGTTATACAATGTTCAGGCACTTTTATGGTCGGATGTGCAAATAAGAAAAGTAAAAATTGTTTTTTTATGTTAGCTTTTTAGATGAATATATTCTAGCTTTTTAGAGAAATATATTGTTAGAGAAGTGCTCTAAAGACAATCACCTTTAGCCTTTATTGTACAAATTCATTTCACATGAATAAAGACATTTTTATTTATTATTGTTCATTTATACTATGAGTTGATTGGATCTTAAATTAACTAATAAATTCTATGATATAAATATAGCATGAAGAAAATCATGATGGGATCATGATATTAAGATTCATATCATGAGCAATTATGATTATATCTAAAATGTCCCTAGTCATACGATTAACAAGATTGAATATTGTTAATCCAGATAGATTAGCATATGTTATATTCCTTGATTGGATTAAGCAGTAGATCTTATAATCTGTAGACATAAGTTGTCTAGAGTTAATATGTAGATGCTTGCTAGTGTAATCAAGTATACTGGATGACCTACTATGAGACTATCATATGGATCGTCTATTCTAATGTCAATGATTGTCTTATCATAGTAATGGTGTAAGTATCTTTAGACTTGAGGTACTGAAAGATATCTTGGATGCTGATTCTATGCTTTGATTTTATTCCTTGTTGCCTCACAGAGGTCGCTCATAGGGTGGTGATTAGGCACAACTTGAGATATTCGAAGATAATTGGGTAGCCAATAGATGATTCACCATTCTTGATAGAGGGAGTGTATACCCACGGCCTTTTGTCCGGCTCGGAAATATTTGGCTGGAGTGGAAATGTCATAATGATGGTTTTTAGTGACATATTTATTTGAGTAATGAGTCTTAGTGACAAGATCTAATATCACCTAGGCTAGGTGTGACACAGTTAGTCTAGCGGGATTTGACATATAGTCTATGCTTTAAACAAAGTAGGATATAGAATGGTGAAAGGATAAATTGCACAAATACTTGTCTATGCAAAAGGTTCATACCACTACTTTCCAGCTAATTGAGGGTCATGATGTGTTGCTAGATACTGCTCATGATCTACTTGAAATTAAGTATTAATTTCAGTGGTCAACATAACCGGAAACCTAATAGGTCATAGTATTGAAGGTGTGAAGGAAAAATAAAATGGGCTTTTAGATCGGATCCAAAACAGTGAGAGAAAATTCAAGTCTAGACACGTTCCTGGTCAGGACGAAGGTCCCGATCGGGAAAAAGAGTGTCTCGATCAAAAATAGCTACTGGATTGAAACAGAACCAAATTTCGATCATGAAAGTAATTTTCCGACCGGGATCTGCTCGACATGGGCATTATCCCGACTAGGAAATTAGTTTCCTCATTGGGACATGTGACATATTAGGAATTTTAATATGATTAGAATTCTATAATCAAGGGTGTCGAACCATAATTCCGTGTGGGCTATAAAATAGTCCTTTTATATACTATTTTGGAGAGCTGCTACACAAAGGATTGAGTGTCAATTCTTTTCTTCTTTTTCTCTTAAGGGATTAACCTTTTGCTAGCACATTAGTTAATCTAAACCATTCCTTATAAGGTTTTCTTCCTTCTCCCTTCGTGTGGATACCATCAAAGGTGATCCAAGAGGATTACTGTGGTTTGCTACAATCCAGTAAGAAGAGAATCAAAGGAAGAACATTCGGTTTTAAAAGGTAATCTTCTACTATTAGATTATTTTATTTGGATATGATTACATAGGTTGATCTTCTCTTGAAGTTTATAAAATTTTTAATTTCTGCTACGTAACGTGTATGAGATGTATGTGCAAACTCCAAAATATATTATATAGAAATATTTTCAAAGGAATGTATTCCAAGGCAGCTTTTTCAAAGCCGACCGACATCTTTTTTTTTTTAACTAGTGGGGAAAAATTCAAAATGTACAAAATCACTATATAAAGAGAACATTGTTATTGTTATATTCAGAAGAGATAGCTATTTGAAGAAATGTTCCATTATTCAAATGATATCAAAATTGTCTTCTAAATAAATGCTCTAGTATTCAAATGCATAAAAGTTTAAAGTGATTCATCTAGTTCGTCCACATGCAGAAGAATTATTTGTGGAAGAACTTGGAGAGGAGTGTCCAACTCATCTTATTTCATTTACCATGAAATAAGATAACTGAGGCATAATTAAGGACTGAAGGCTTTCAATCCTCCTCATTGAATATAGCTTCTGCAAATGGCCTAATATTCAAATGCATGCTTCATATATCTATTTTCCACCTAAAACTTATTGGCGGAGGCAAAACTACGATGAAGGGACTCAATGGCTTTAATTGTTCTTCATTTGATGGTGTTACCATTCCTTAAAATTAGACATTCCAATCGGAACATGGTAGTGCGATGGTCGGGGTAGATGTAAGCGATGGTCGTTCCATTTTGACGTTCTACGAACATTAAAAACTTTAATTTTCTTCAATATGTAATTTAATTCTATATAATCTAGTAGTTTGCTAGCAATGATACGATGTTGTAATTTGCTTCTATATAGTCAAGTAATTTGATGTTGTGATGATATGTAACTATTTTTAGTTTTCAATAAGCATGAATTAATTGTGAGATTAAAACCCGAATGCATAAGGTTATAAGAAATTCATGTTTCGTTTATATTAACAATTAAATTAATCATAATTTTCTTCAATTGAACTAATAATATAATTTTTCAACGAGTCAATTTCATTAATTGCTTGTTTTAGTTAACAAATTCTTTTATGCAGGCATGGTAGTGAATCGGTTAAGACAGATAATAGGTGGATGGTCGGTCAAATGCAGCCGATGGTCGTTTCATCTCAACGGTATGTGAACATTAAAAATTGTAATTTTCTTCAACATGATGTTGTAATTTGATTCTATATAATCTAGTAGTATGCTAGCAATGATACGATATTATAATTTGCTTCTATATGATCAAGTAATTTGATATTGCAATTATATGTAACTATCTTTAGTTTTCAATAAACATGAATTAATTTTGAGATTAAATCCTACTGCACAAGGTTATAAGAAATTCATGTTTTGTTTTATTAATAATTAAATTGGATGTAATTATCTTCAATTCGAGCAAAAATATGATTTTTCATGGGGTCAATTTCATTAATTGCATATTTTGGATGGAAGATTCTTTATCGGGGCATGGTAATGGGTCAGTCGAGATATAGTATGTAGACAATCGGTTAGATGCAACTAATGGTTGTCCTTCCAACTGTTTGCATAAAATAAATGCATAAGACTATTTCTATACGTTTGTATTCTGATATTGCTTTTATTTTTGTTTAGCTTTTCAAAAGGAATATATTCCAAGAATTCTGTTTGCTATTCCTTTTCAGAGATTCTTGATAGATATATTTTTTCAGGGAATCAATTCCTTTTTAGAGATTCTTGATGGATTTTTTTTTTAAATGTGGAAAATTATTCCATGATAAGATCAAATTTATTATGGCACATGTATCCACAAATGTATCTAGTATTATTATATAGCTAGATAAGTCTTAATTAATTATATTCCAATAATTTTCTTTTCAAAAATATGCAATCTAGCTAAATAAGCTCTTCATATTCACTCAATATATAAGCCATATTATTATTATTATTCACTCCAAGAAGCTAATATTTTTAATCAATATGCATGTCTTCCATCTTCCTATGCAAACATACATACATATGAAATGATCCAGTATTTAAATACAAGCTCGATTAACATCATTAACAATTTTGCTTCTTTCATTTATGATTTATCCATTCTCTACATTGGAATCTTCCTTATCAGATCAAATATAGCTTCGGTAGGGATTCCTATTTTTTTTTGTTCAGAAGAGCATTGTTAATGGCTTTTCCAACGATATCACTGAGATCATGTTGCTTTAATTGTTCTTCAAACAGATAAAGTAATACATTTGATCGTGGTACCTTTGCAAATTGATGATTTAAGAGAATGCGATGCATATTTCTATACCTTCACCAGATCATAAGAATCATTTGAAGTTAGCTGATAGTAGAGTGCACTCAGTCTAATGGTTGAGCTTTTTCGATGGTTAGGATAGCTTATTATAATATGGAAGATATGGACTATTCATATTTTAAATATGCAAGTAACTGTAAATGAAACTTTCTTTAATTATAACTGATAAAATGCATGATATAGTATCTGATCTTGAATTTGCTTCTATCTTAATTATAAATGACATTTATTTTATTTTCTCTTTTCGTTATGAATGAATTAATTGTGAAAAAATTCCATGGTCTTGCATATGGTAGAGATGTTATAAAGAATGTCGTAATGCTCAGCTGTCATGACCTAGTATAGATAAGGTTGCATGAGGTTGAGCATTGTACTCATCATAAGAACCTATTAATTTTTTTATCAAATTCTAAAATGTCAAATAGTAACAATAAATATCCTATTAACAAATTCTGATGAAAAATTCATTTACAATTAATATCCTATAAAAAAGATTATTTGTAGTGACCTTTCTTTTAAAATTCAGGCTCATTACATATATGAAAGGTCAACTCCTGCCTCAATTTCTTCATTTTGCCTTTGTTTATATCCTTAAGGCTACAATCTCCAATCCATGACTATCCAACTCTATAAACTTAAAGCAAAAATCCCACAATTATCATCATTCTGCTACTGTTAGTCAACCTCTCGATATCCTGCATTTTTTGTGCTAAAAAATGTGTTCACCAAGACTTGTAGTCCATGCCAGTAATGGAATACCGAGCAAAGAACCAATATCAAAGTGGCCAATTATTCATCTGTGAAGAAAGTCCTCAATGAATCAAACACCACTAGATATCCACTTTCAAACTCAGCTCTCACTACTACCTAGTATTTACCTTCTATGTTGTTTATAAAATACACTCCCTTGATATCCTTCCACATTTCTTTGATATTTGAAATTGAAATCTCTATTAGTATATTTTGTGAAGTTTTTTGTCGCCAATGATATTGTGTTGTTTCTCCCCCTTAGAGTAGCTACATGAAACTATTTGGCTAAACATCTCATTAAAATAAAAAAAAAATCTTGCCTTATTGACTGTGGATATTCATGTTGACGCATTCCTAGTACGAGCAAGTAATCTTCAATGTGATTTAAAAAAGAATAATAACAAATAAGTTTTATTACATTCCAAAAAGATAATAATAAACATAAAATTAGAAAAAGAATTTTGACTTACCCTGGTATCCAGCCATTTACCAAGCATTAGAAGAGCAGTCTAGTATTTCTCATTGTCCTATTCATTAACATGGGTCTAGATTGGCAATCGAGCCTTGAGTCTGCCTCTGATGAACTTATAACAAAACTCTAGGCCTAATGCACTGGGTTCTTTCCTAGTGCTATAAGCTTGACCTTGAGTTTTGAGTTTTTTCTTGGATAGCATGTGATCTTAAGTCCAAGATAAGCCTATAAATTTGTTGACATGTCTCTTTCTCTGACCCCTACGTACAAGTTTGTTAGCCTTTATGAACTTTGTATCATCATTGACAGGCTCAATTGGCTCGACGTTCATCTCAATCCCAATAGCATTATTATGCTCATCCTTTTGGGCCCCTTCAAGTTCAATGTACAAGACCACAATCCAGTTGACCTATAAAAAAACATAATTAATTAATAAGAGTTGAATAAAAAATATAAAACACTATAAGAACATATGTCCTTACCACATCTCTACCACAACTCTACCTACTACAGTTGAGAAAGACAATATTTGACTGTAGCCAAATCCTGACCATATATCTAACCTCTATAGTCAGGATGAACATCACTCTACATAGTATGCTCAAGCTGACATTCTCACATTAAACATTAGCGTATAAGATAGAAAGGTACTTGCCATAACTTCCAAAGGTAAGCTTTACTCAGAGACAATATCCTTCTCCTTATCATCTTTCTTTTCCTTTTTCTCATCATGTTTCTTCTCCTTTTCCTTATCATCTTTCCCCTCCTTATGCTCAGCATCATTCTCCTCCATCTTCTCGTTATCCTTATCCTCCACCTTCTCAGGTACTTTCTCCTTTATTTGTTAAGCATCCTTGTCGTTAGATCCAACCTAAACATCATCAATTCCAGTCCTCGCCCTAAGCCCTTAACACTCCCAACACTCTCATTCTCAATCTCAATCTTAGCTTTACCATTCTTCTCCCTCACTTCAGCATTTGCTATGGTGACTAATTTCCTAAATGTTTCTCCATTCTCTTTCTCATCACCTATAATCGTTGTCTGATAGAGCTATAAAAAATGAATAACAAAAATATTCGTAAGCGATTATAAGAAAAATATTAAATATCCTATAATCAATAATAAAGATTGATCAATAAAGGTCCTAACTCAATTATCAATACCTAATCTCGACTATGTCTCTACCTTGTGTAGATGGTTTCAACATCACTCTGCATAATACAGTCGAGATAGACATTTATCATATAAAAATTGAGGGTTTCAGTACTCAAATCCCAACCCTATTTCTACCCCTATGGTTGGTCTAAATAACCACTCTTCTCCTTAAGGTCATGATAGATAGTCTTACTTAAAAAAAAAACATTGTTAGATAGATAATTAGCTTTTCATCCAAAAACAAATGAATGGAATGGCTGAGAGTCTGGTCTATGACTTCGGATATAGAAAGTACTACTCGAAGAAGTTCCATAATCGATGCATTTTGACTTTTCATTTTATAGTACATTGATGCATTTTCTCTTTCAACTTCATTGAGCTTTTCATCAAATGCATTGATTTTTTCCTTTAGGCCCCCATCATATATAACATGGGCATGTGCCCTCTCTACTTGTGGAGGGATATCTCCTTCTGTAGTAGCTGCATTATCAAAATCTGAGAGGTCATTAACACCCTATTCAACATCCTTATTCAACTATGAGTTAGGCTTTTTGCTATTATTAGCACTGCATGTTCCCAGTTGATGGAATATCCCATCTCCAACTTACTGACATAAGCATCTAACAACTTATTAGAGGTTTTTTTTTTTTGCCAAGAATGTTTTGATCCATTATGTTCCCGCCTCTTTTTCATTTGGCCACAAGATGCTTTCAACAATCTATAAAGGTTAAGAGAGATGTAAGCAATATGTTATTTAGTATTCATGATTATAATCTAATTTCAATATGAGCAATACACTTACATTGGCCTTATTGAAAATACTCTGATATGACATCATGTTTTAGGCCTTTCTTCCCAAACTTTATCCTCCATATATAGATGTAAGGAAGAGGAATTGGTTGTTCTTCAAATTCAATCTTCCTTTGTGCATACATCTCGTTTATTATCGATATGCATTCATATACTAAAATATGTAGAATTATTAAACCTAAGGGTTAATTTACACTAATCGATTAAATGAGATGTTAATTAATGTAAGTTGCTCACTGGAAAAGGAAGAATGAAACCCGTATAAGTGCAAGTTTTGGACTTCTCAGTATTTTCCTTTAGATTTTTCAACTTATTAGGGAGATCCTTCCAGAGCTGCTTAAATGAATACCGAAAGGACTATATGCAACAGGGAAAGACATCAAAAGTTGTAGGGTCTTGAAAAATTTCGAAATTCCATTCTGGAACAGGGTCTTTTCTCTTATCCTTCGCACATAGGACCATCTCAATAAATAATATATGTGCTAGCTTTATTATGTCCATTCTAGTACTTTGTTCTTCTTCTTTTAAGCCATCAACATTATCATGCCTCTCTTCTTCTTCCTCTTAGGCCTTTCTTGTGAGTGTGGCTTCTCCTTCTTACATAACATCTTAAAATTTTCTATCACTATATCAATGTTAATGTACTTCTCTTTAGGGAAGTCTTTATTAATGAAGGCCATAGCCATAACATTGTCGTAGATAGGGTCCTCATCCCATATCTCACTTAACTCCAAGCATCATAGCCCGATTATGATAGCAAACTTCCTGAGAGAGTATCTATAGGTAAGCCATTAATAGTAAACCACATCTCCCCTTCTCTATCAACACTTGCCTCCCTGATAAGTAGTTGCCACATTATAGTAGAGGAGTGAGTATATTCAGATATCTCTAAGAATGCTCCAAATACATATTTCTTAAAATCTATAAAGGCATGACGATCTTCTATGATTAGACTTTGAAATTCATCCAATTGAGACTTCATTGTAATCTTAAGGCCAATGATATCATCTCTTTGCACCCTTGGTTCCAAATTTGGAATCTCATGAACCTAATAAAATATAAACAAAATCATTAGTCATTATAATAAAAGAATATCAGTACAAAGTTCCAAAATTTCTACCTCACCCCTACTATTAAAGTTGGGATTAATATTAAGGTCAGAAGTGACATTTTGAACCAAAATATATAATCATATTTACCATCATTTGGCAAAGTATTCGTTGAGTATCAATCACTTATTTACATTAAAGATAAATAAATCACAAAAGAACATGCAATACTTCTAATTAAAGTTCATCTTTATACAACGACATTGGAAATTCTCAAAATAGAAATAATGATCTTAATGTCATTCTAAAAAAAGTATTCATACATGATCAAGCAATACTTCACATTAAAAATATCAAGTTATTTTCATTTTCCTATGCACGATCATAATCCTAAAACTACACCGACAGTTGGGATAAATATCAAGCCCTAATCATCAACCTTTAACTTCTAAATTATACCATCAAAATATGTGTAAAATCTATATTATAATTATATAATATAATATTTCACTTCCGTTTCAACTAATATGCATTAAACCCTAAAATACTAAACTTTACTGTACTAAGTTATACTGTTGAGAGGTTTCAAGACATAACTTGATCACTTTTGCAATGCTATTTGATGGAAAACTAGCCAAAGGTACTTCTTTATAAGAGGGAGAGCAAGAATGTGCAGATACTTCCTTTGATAATGTGAAGATGGGTCTTGAGAGTTTGAGGATTCGTCAAATTGAATTATTAAACGCATGCTGATTGCCATCATTGTAATTTGATTCTTCTTTATTATCAAAAGTATATAAACGATGGTCTCTCATTCTGGAAATTTCTTCTTCTGATGAAAGTTTGAATACAAATAAGATGAAATGAAGTTCGGTATAATGAGAGAGTTTTTCAATTAAAAAGATGTGAACAATGTATACTTTCGTTTTCCAAAGTGAGAATGAATGTTTTGCAATCAAAATGACCACGTTTTTCAATATTTTATGTTTCTTAATATAAGGATAATTAAATAATTTCATCATTTTTGTATTTAAAAACTACCTTTTATAAGAAGATTATTCTTCAAATGTCAAAACTTTTGCGGTTTGTTCTTAAAAATTTTCATGTTCAAACTAATGTACAATAATAATAGAGAATTTTACAAAAATGGAAAAATATTACCCTTTAAATTTTTTTTTAAAATATAGGCACACAAAAGTTTTTTTCAAAAATAACAACGCATCTAAAATTATTACGAAAGTGTTGACAATTAAGGTTTACCAAATGTTTACTAATAGTTTACCACAAAATTAATGAAAATTGAAGTTACAAAAGGTTTATCAAAAATTTATTTAAAATTTACTTAAGTTATACCCAAAATTTATCCCATGTTTTCTAGAAAATTAATTAAAGTTAAAATTGAATAATATTTACTCAATATGTACCAATATTTACTAAAAAATTACTCAAAGTTTATCAAATATTTACGAAAATTTTACTATAAAATTAAAGAAAATTGAAGTTACAAAAAATTTATCAAAAATTTACTTAAAGTTTACTCAAATTATACCTAATGTTTACCGGAAAATTAATAAAAGTTGAAATTGCATAAAATTTACTCAAAATTTATCAAAGTTTACTAAAAAATTACTTAAGATTTATCTTATGTTTATCCAAGATTTACCACAAAAATTAATGAAAATTGAAGTAACAAAAGATTTACTCAAATTATATCCAATATTTACCCTAACTTTACAAAAAAATTAATTAAAGTTAAAGTTACATAAAGTTTACTCAAGAATTACTTGAAATTTATCCACAGTTTACCAAATATTTACCCAAAGTTTACTTGAAATTTGTTCTACAGTTTACCAAATATTTACCAAAAGTTTACTCAAGATTTGTTCCAAAATTTACCAAAGTTAAATAACCTTAATCAAGTTAATTAAATACAAGTTTATATATATTTTTTTTTTGTAATTAAAGTTTATCCAAAATTTATTTTGATAAATAAATTAATTAATACAAATTTATATATTTTTTACTAATTAAATTATTTAAATAATGATTAAAAATAAATAAATACATGTATAAAGAAAATTGATAGCTATATAAGTTAATAAAAATCTTAAATTTGTAATTAATATATAAAATATAATTATTTTCTATGTTAATTAAATGAAAAAAATAGAGTAAAATTTAATATATAAAAAAAATTAGAATGTAAATACACAAACAAAATTGAAAAAAATTCAAAAAACCGGTTTTGCACCTAAATTTCTCATAATAATAACTCAATTGGATCCTATTGAAAAGGATATAATGGTAATTGGATTTAAGGTCATGTCCAATCTTAAGTCAACACCTTCAATTCTAAATAGTAGACAGTACTCAAATATTGCTTTTTGTTGGATTAGCGATGAAGTTATCCCTTGGCCACCGATCGTCTCTTTCAAATCTCCCCTGCACCAAGAAACGGCTGCTGATATCAAATTATTAAGTCATCACTCGTTAATCAAGCCTTTGATGAGTGATTCTTGGCTCCAAAATCCTTGAAATACGAGACATTGTTTCCTTGTTTCTTCAATTGCCCGTTTCTTCTCCTTCTTCTCTCATCCACAACAAACCCTCCATCGATTAATTCGAGAAATTTTTGATATATTCTATCTTTTCCTTCTTTGCCATCTCTTACAACGAAAACCCATTTGTAAAAAATTCCCAAATGGATCGGAAACTCGTCTCTTCCCCGGTGTTGTGGAAGCTCTCTGATCTGCTCGTCAACGAGTCGGTTCCATTTCTTGGATTAGAGGATCAGCTCGAAAGCATCGAGAGCAAGCTCAGAGATATTGTCAACTCTGAGTACTTTGATTGCAAGAGAGATGTTGCTTATGATATTGAAGAAGCCATTGATTTATTGCTGGAAAAAGCTGCCCAGAAAAGCCAGAGGGGAACTTTCGTTGATCATATTTTCTCCTTCGTCGATTCCATGGATGAAAAAAGGCTGCGCAAGAAATTGGATCGAATCAGGCTGGAAATTTTTCGAGCTACTGATAAAGTGGGTCGCCGAAAAGGGATGATGGAACCATGGCCTACTACTTATTCTTCTACTACCAGTAGAAAGCAGCTGGATGTGGGTGAGAGTATTATGTCTCCAGTTATTAGGAAAGTTATTGCCTTGGCTAGTCAGGAACAAATTAATCCTGCTGTTAGAAGACAAGCCAGATGGGTTAGAGATGAAATGAGATTATTGCATGTTTATGTTAAAGATTTAGAATCCAAAGAATTGAGAGGAGAAGAATTGGCATGGATGGAAGAAGTTTCTTTGTTTTCTCGCTCAGCGGAGGATGTTATTGGGTATTTCTTATCTGAAAGTGAACAGTCAAGCAAGAGCAGCGATGGGTCTTTTAAGAATTTGGGTTTGTCTCTATGGAAGTTCAAGTCTAAGCATAAGCTGCGCAAAGAGATGGACTTGATGAAGACCAAAGTTCAAGAAATCATTAAAAGATTTGGTAAGCTTCCTCATCAAATGTACATGCCACCTCCTCGATTTCCCCCAAATTTGCCACCACCACCTCCTATGCCATTTCACCCCAACTTTCCTGGTCGATTTGTACCTAATGTACCAGGAGATGCAACTTCATTGTCTTCCTTTGATGATGATGACTTTGATGAGTTCGATGAGATAGATGATGGAACACCACCTCCTCCTAGCCGTGATGACCAAAACCGGCAGCCTGATATGAGTAATTTTGATGGCAACGCTGGTGCATCGTCTTCATCATCTTCTTGCAGGGCAGAATACCCTGATATTAATGGCTTTGATAGCAATGTGAATGATATCAAGGAGTTGTTGACCAGAGATGATCCCAATTTTCTTACAGTTTCTGTTCTGGGTATGGAAGGCAGTGGCAAGACTCAGCTTGTTAAGTCAATATATGAAAATCCTGCTATCAGAGATCATTTTCCTCACCGTGCTTGGGTCAATTGGGTGCGTGACTCGAATATCAATCGCTTCATGGAGCAAATTGTTGGGCCACAGTATTTAAACGTTAGATTTGTGAATGGGGATTGGAATGATTATTTGTGTAGGTTGAGGCGATTGCTGAATGATTTCTTGATGGATAAAAGGTATCTCATTGTCGTTGATGGGGTGTCCTCAAAAGTCTTGTGGAATCAACTTGGGGCTGCATTTGATGGTCTATCAAATGGGACCAGAATAATTTTCATTTCTTCCAAAGTAGGAGTAACTCCTGAAAGCAGTGAGACCAACTTCACTTATAGATTGCAATTATGGAGTGATGAGGAGAGCTGGTCATTGTTTGCTCGTTCCCTGAATGTGAACATTCCCTTGGAGCTGCTGGAATTGAAGAAGAGGGAAATCCTAAGAGTTTGTGGGGGATTGCCAAAGGCAATTGTCAAACTTGCTGAACTTCTGGCTAGGGAAAATACATTTCCTGAGGACTGGTCTAGGGTGATTGAGAAGTTCAATAAAGATGAAGGACCTTGGTCAGGAACCTTGCAGGATATCAACAAGAATTTGCCATTGTATTTGAGGAGATGTCTCTTTTATTTTCGGTTTTTCCCTCAGCACTTTGAGATCCCTGTGAGAAGATTGATTGGTTTGTGGGTTGCAGAGGATGTAGGGCGTCAGAAGAATGTTAAAGAACCTCCAGAGCATGTTTCTGTGAATTGCTTGATAGAGTTAGTGAACAGGAACATGATTCAAGTGACAAAGAAGAAGCTAAATGGGGAAATGAAGACATGCCGCCTGCCTGATGCTCTACGAGTACACTGGCTTTTAAAAGCCAAAGAAGCTAATTATGTACATGATAATGGTCATGTTGGTGACAATTTGGGCACCAGCTTTGGTACAGTACGCCGACTTGTTGATCATCTGGACCCTAGGCATGCCAGCTTTGATCATATCCATGGAGACACTGCTACTTACTCATCCCTGTACTCTTGTTACAGAGAAACTGTTTCCTTTCTATCCTTTGATACACGAGAAGGAAGCAGACCTGGAGAAGATGTAGGTAATTTCCTTGAACGATGCATCTCTAGCAAGTGTTTCAGCTCTATATGGGTGCTAGATCTTGAACATGTCTGCAAGCCAAAATTACCTGAGGCTGTAAGGCAACTTACTGGGTTGAAGTACATTGGCTTGAGGTCAACTTTCCTGGAGATGCTTCCTTCCTTCATCAACAAGTTGCTAAAGCTTCAAACGCTGGATTTGAAGCGTACTCACATCAATACTCTTCCCAGTTCAATCTGGATGATGCAGGAATTGCGACATCTATTCCTTGATGAGAGTTCATGCTGCATATTTGCTCCTCCGCCAAAAGGCAGCTGCTTAAGGGATATTCAAACTCTTTGTGGTGCATTTGTTAATGAGGATAGCCCGGTGAGAGATGGCCTGGACACTTTTCTGAACATCAGAAAATTGGGTCTCACATGCAAGATATCAGACCCATCTCGGAATGAGGCGATGACCTCACAACTTGATGCTGTAGCAAGTTGGGTTCTAAAGCTAACTCATCTTCAAACTTTGAAGTTGAAATCATTTAATGAATTGGGTCAGCCTTCTGCTATACAATTGGAAACTTTATCAGGACACATGGATCTCTCCAGTATACATTTGGTTGGAAATTTAAAGAATCAATATCTTGTGTCGGAGTTCCCGGACAATCTAATTGAGCTCACTTTGTCAGCATCTGCACTTGTAGAAGATCCCATGCAAATGTTGGACCAGCTTCCCAACCTCAGAATTTTGAGATTGTTCTCTGGGGTTTTCACTGGAACAAAAATGGTTTGTACTTCTGGAGGATTTCCTAAGCTTCAAGTCCTCAAGTTGTGGGAGCTGGAGTCACTAGAGGAGTGGAATATAGAGGAAGGGGCAATGCCAAATCTAAAGTGCTTGGAGATCAGATCCTGTAGAAATTTGAACGTAATTCCTGATGGATTGCAGTATGTTAAAACTCTTAATAAATTAAAATTGAAAGATATGGCCCTGCTGTCAGCAAGGATTTATGATAATCAGAGTGAAGATTGGGATAAAGTTGCTCATGTACTCCATGTCTACACGGAAAATTGACATTGCTGAAAAGAAAACCTATAGTATTGTAAGTATGTACTCGGTTACTTTCTTCATCTAATTAACAATCATTCTTAGTATGTTTAAAATGCTCATTTTTAATTAATTCCAATTACTGTAGGTATTATTACAGGATTCATGATTCAGACACATTTTTGGCGGCAGTTTGATGGACCTGGGGATTTCCCTCTTGGCCTCTATTTGTCTGCTTCATGCAAATATGAAAAATCTGCTAAATAATGTTTTCTTTTATATAATGCTAACAAGGGCACATAAGATGGTGAAAGCTGGTGCTAAGATGAAGTTGGAAAAGAATTTAGAGGAAGATTTTGACAAGTTCCTCTTCAGGCATCATCAATGATCTTTCTGTAATATGTCTATTCTGGTATTATTTATCATTTCACTTTGCTTTCTGATGTAACCAGTAGTCACACTTTGTTGATGCTTTTTCTAGTGTTTTTGTTGTAAACTTTCCCTTGAAATGACATGTATTCAGAGCAATACGTGTGATAATTCCCCCTTTCTTTTCGTTGTCTCTATCATATCAGAGAATATAATTGATGCACTCATTTTTTTTTTTTCATTTTCTTTATTTAATTTCATATCTGGATTTTATTATGATTTATTAGAATTGTCTGAACTCTCAAATATAAATAATAGATTATTATATACTTAAGAGTTGACAGCAATACTTATCAAGATAAGCTTAATGGTTGTCATTTTCTTTTATGGTATTTCCAGTTGTGGTGATAAGTTAAAACTGTGCTGAAAAACTCAGGTAGATCCAGAAATGAAAGGATGTGGGGGTTGTTCAGAAATTGCTGTTTTGAGTTTCCAGATGAAATACACAGCAAAGAATCCAGATTTAAAGCATGGATGTTGAGTTACTGAATAAGGATAATAATTCATTTCTGAAAATTGCACTGTTTTTATAGTTACCTAAACAAATTCATTAAATATCGTGAAAGAGACTTGAGTAACTAAAGTGCAGGCTGTTTTTACGTTGTTGCCAAACTGAACATGATACAATTGTGTTGGTGGGGGTGGGGAGGGTTTGTGCATCTGATGCCAGCGATCTGACTGATGGCTCTTTATTTATTTTGTCTGATGGAAGATTTTAGCTTTTAAGCTGCCATTAAAAAAAAAAAAAAAGTGAGACTTAAAATCAATTATTTGGGAAGCTGTATTTCTGGGTTACATTTATTGGAGAAGATTAAAATAAATTATGGTTGTACACAAAACATCCCATTTGATGTTATTATTATTATTAGATTTGACCCCTTGGGTTGAGTAAATATTGAATAAATGATAATGATACATCAAGTCACTCCCGTACTCCTATGGCAGCACTTAGCCCTTGTTTTAGGAGAGAACAGAAAACTTAGGAGGTAGAGAAAACTTTGTAATATGAGGCTCACATGATTAAAAATTTAAAAATAAATAAATGAAAAACACAGATACGTGAATCACTATCAAATGTAAATGTTATTCTAATTCTTACCTGTTGAATTCTCTAGCATTCCTCCTTCTATACCACAAATGAAATATGGACTTAAAAGGAAGAAATTTTATTTTTAAAAAAATGATTTAATTATATAAAAAATCCTGAACTTTACAATTTATCAAACTTATATCTAATTTTTTAAAAATTTGAGTTTCATTATATGAACTTTTATTCTTGTAACAAATATAATATTTGTATAGTTAAATTATATTTAGAATCTAGCTGACCCTGAATTGAATTGCTTAATCATTTTGATATATTATCGGATTGAATTTGATTAAACAATTTATGTCAATACCAGCTAAATTCAGAGTGTCGTTCAATGATACCAAAACTATATTTGTTACAAAAATAGAATTGAATATAATTGTAATAAATGCAAAGTTTAAATTTTTTTATATAATTAAGCCAAAAAAAATCTATGAAGAATATGAACTAAAAAAGAAAACTTGGAGACTTAGATAAATATTAAATTTTTTATCCCAAACAACAATTTTCTTCATTTCAATTAATTATACCTACAAAGTTTTATCAAAGTATAGGTTTGAAAGGTTATATACATATAAAAGATATTATACTTTTTCTAGCATGTTTACCATTGTGTTTGATAAAATTAATTTTTTATTTTCAACTTTTTTTTTTAAGTTTTGAAAAATAATTTTGAATAAACCCATATAAATAGATATTTTTTCAAAAAAAAAAATTTGAGAAAATAATTCATTATAAATTAAAAAAAATCAGTTTATTAAATTAAAAAATTCTAAATTTATTTCTTAACATTCAACCATAATTCTAAACAGGTATATTATTGCATTTGTATACACAAGTTAGAAAACTGAAATCTAAATCCTTTGTTTAGCCCACCTCCCCCCATACAATGTCTTATAAACAAACAATATATAGAGAGAAAATTTATCGTCTTGAGAAAATAATGAAATTAAACTATAATGCCCTTGAAAATTTATTTTTCTATAACTTAAATGCCCATTATTTGTTTTTAAAGAACTAAAAAGGAAAAATTAAAAAAAAGAAAAAGAAAAAGAAAGTAAGGTCACTATAAAACATTTTTTTTTATTGGAAAATAACATTTAAGAAAAGGGATAAAACATTTCTTGACATTTGATACTCTTTTCCTACATAAAATTAATTTGATGTGTATTAACAAGAAAAGACAGCATAAAAGACTACTGAAATCTGAAATGAGCTATTTATACTGTCTTTGCATCCAGAGGTTACAATTGTCCATGGCAAAGCGATCCAATGGCCAGATTTATACCCGGTTTTCTTTTGTTCGAAATGGCATTTATTCATATGCAGATTTCTGGCTAGAGATGAATATATGCTATCCAGTTAATGTTTGTAAACAGCATCCTTAAAACCATATAAAAGACAAAATGCTTGCAGTGCAGGAATTGAGTCCTCGAAATGGGATGATGTCGGAAAGGAAATTCGTCGTCGGCTCTCTGTAAAATATTTATTTCAACAGGGGATTCCAAATACATTAGGAAGCTAAACCCAACACAAGCATGTAAGTTGTGCAATAACATCTCCAGTCCTAAGAGCAGGAAATGTCGTATCATACTCATTCTCTGAGTTCTCTAAGTTGGCTAAATTCTATTTGCCAGTTTTTCTATATTACCAAGATGTAGTCCAAGCTATGGTGTCATTAAGGAGCAGACCAGAAAGAAATTCCAATGAATTCAAGCCTACGAGAAATAATTGCGGGCATATAGTTCTGAACTAAGCCTTTCCACCCCAAAGTATCAAACAGGGCAACAGGAATTCACTGGAAAGTAAATGTCTATCATCTACTAATTCTTACAACTTTTCATTTCTTAAACAATCCTTCAAATTCAAACTAAACCCAAGAAGAAAAGTTAGAACGTTTTTTTTTTTCCTCCTATTTAGTACCTATAATTCAGAGGTAACTCAGCTCTCAAAAGTTTTCTCAAAAAACAGAAGCCCTTATTCATCAAGAACAATATGTTACTATGTGCTTTGTGATGCATGGTCAAGTGTCATACTCACATGTGTCAGGAAGCTTCCTATCATTTTGATGCATATAGGATTCATATCCTTGCACATTCAAAATTGTCTAAGATATAACAAACCAACTGGTAATGTGTTTTTAATTTTACGTACAAGAGCATGTTACAACCATATCTTCAACAAAACTAGCATAAATAAACAAATGAACACCAAAACATACTCAACAGTGACCTTATTGTCATATGTGATATAATATAGTATGCATAGTAGTTGCCCAACTCTATTGCAAATGAAGAAGTAGAGGTACAATATATAAGATGGGCCTGAATAATGCCTTTTCTTTTCCTCAGAATCATTCAATCTTATAAAGTACTTAAGTGTCCATAAAACACAGAATATAGGAATTCAAATCTCAAACAATTGTTATAGATTGTTTAAGCTGATTCATTCAGCAAATTTATTTGAACAACATACTACACTGGCTAATTAAAATCAAAACGATGAGATCCAAAGGACCGAGCTATTTGGAAAGGGAATTAAAAGAATAGGCAGTACAACAAACGAATCCTAGGGGGATGATGATGGCTGATAAGAGAGCCTTGCAAACCACTTTGATCAACAATAACATGCATCCAATAGGCAAGGACCATGAGGTGAAATCAAGCCTGTTTTAAGGAGAATCTTCACAAGATGTTACACGACTTCGACACCTCGAAGTGGCAATGTGCTCATCTGCAAGGTTCTACCATTACCAAGAAACCGCACAAAAGGCAGTGAAGGATCTGTCACAGACTCAATGTCAAGAAAATTAAAATCATAGGCTCCAGACCGCTTCAAACTAAACACAAAAATAACCACAATCCATCCCAGCATGGAGATTGCCCAGAAATTATTCATCCCACGAATCAAATCCCATGCAATAGCATACCCAACAATAATCCCTGATAAATGACCAAGAAAACTTGCTTGTGGAACAATAATGGACGTAAAAATTAGTGACTCAAAAGGTGCAAAACTGATAGGAAGTGAAAGAAATCCAAAAAGATCCAACTTTGATGAAGGTTGCTTCACAGAAAGAATCGTCATCCACCCAAAAACAACACACGAATAACCAACGGCAGTCACTCTCCTAAAGTAGTCAACTTTAAATCTTTGTATCAATATATGGTACATTCCCAATACCAACAACCCAGATAACATGACCAGCACAAGCGTATACTGAAGATAATATGCCACACCAAGGCCCATATGCCCTAATTGTTCTACCACCCCAAGACTCCACAATGCACTCATATTGAAAACAAGATGAATAACACTAATATGTGAAAAGGCTGAAGTAATTATCCTCCAATGGTGCCCTTCCATAGCGGTTTCATAACTTAAACCCACATGTGAGTACCCAATGTTTTTCTTATGTATGTAAAACCATATGGCACTGCATATCCCTATTAAACAGCTAGTAGCTGGTTTTTCCACAATGTCAAAAAGCAATGGCTTTCCCATTTACAACAACCCTTTCACCTTCTCCCTCCAATATTCCTGCTATCTATGATTTACTTTTGAAGCTGAGTTATTCGAATACCATGTAAACTTCTCCACTAAAATAGGATACACTACATCCCCAAAGAAGCTCAAACAATCAAGGAATCTCCTAAAAACTATAACTTTATCAGAAAATTCAGATACCTAACTCAAATCTCACCGATTTTAACTGAACAGACCCTAAAACCGCCCGAACAGCAACATCTACCTTTCTCCAGAATCATAAATTAAATTGTATATTTCAGTGGAATCACAAAAAAGCGCAGGAAATTATATGTACAATAATGGAAACCTCAAAGGCACTGAGATTTAAGATTTGTATATCGAGGGAGAGAAAGAAGTGTAGGCAATTAGGGATTTTAGTGATCGGTTATAGGACTAAATTAGTTTGAGAGAGAAATGGGTTTCTTACCTGGAGCTGTAAATCGAAATCGAGTTCCTTGTTAGCTTCTTAGGTTTTCTGGGTGCTTCCGTACCGCACATATGTACATACAAAATTCAGTTGTCTATAGGTTCTGAAATTTATATGAAGCACTTCAGTTCACAAAAACAATTCTAATCTCAATTAGTTAGCAATACGAGAGAATACATGGCCGATATTGATAAAAAGTAATTCTTTAGTGCACATTGTGTAATTTATATTAAGTATTTTGAACTATTGAATTATCAATTTTAATCTCATCTATTAATAATCAAAGGCTGAGATTAAAAGTTGATATAATAATTCTAAAGTTATAGGTGTAAATTATATCAGGTACATCACAAAAGTACTCATTAATAAATATTATTAATATTTGGTAAATATGAAGAATTAGGGTCGGTTTTGTTATGAAAACATATAAAAAAATTTAAAAAAAAAAGAATAATGAAGTAAAAGGGATAAAAGAAGAAATTAGATAGAGAATATGTTTCGCTTGTATCTTATTCATTCATCATACTTCTATTTATAGATTTATATGTGTACATCAAAGGACATGAATTATATATGATTTAATTGTGAAAGTAAATCCCAATTAAACTACACAATAAAGTTGGAAGATCAAGGGATAGAAGGTTATGTAGTTCAATAAAGAATATAAGTATAGGAGTTATGAACATTCAAATAATATTATTCGTAAACCTCTTTCTTGATATCCATTAATAAAAATATATCTTGTTAAAAATTTATTTGGAAAAACTATGTGGAAAAAAACTAGTGAAGAAAAATATTACATTTATTGCATAATACACATTTAAAGCTGTCTTATTAAAAATCTTGCTAGAAAATCCAAGTGAAACAAAACCTTATTCAAGGAAAAAAATATAGAGCGTATTTTTATCCTCTCGTAAAAATATTACTTCAAATTTCTAAGTTAATTTATTCTAGTGTTCCACATTAATCTTTCAAACGTTGCAGTAAGAAATACTTATGCAAATATATCTGCTAAGCTATCATTTGAATGTATTTAGATCATTGATTTGTCTACTTTTATCAAGATCATATATAAAAAAAGAATTTATGAGAAATATATTTTCTACTGTCTCCTTTAATGTAACATCTTTTTAGTTGTGTTGCATTATTTTCATGTAATACTATAAGAATTCCTTTGCTGATAGGTAAACCAAATGTTTCTCGAATGTGTTGCATCATTTATATCAATTATATGCATTCCCAACTTACTTCATGAAATACAATTATTTTAGCATGATTGAAGATGTAGGTAAAATGAATTAACGGTACCAAAACTTTGGTTATGTATCAAATTAATTCAAAAACATTGAAGTTTGTTTTAAATCATGGTACTAATCTAACGTGGATATAAGATTTGCTGATATAAAATTAGGATTTGCTAATGTGGCCATCGGGTTTTGGTAAAAAAAAAAAAACATTTAACCTTGAAGATTTAGCAGTTAACTTTTATTTTATTGATCGCTATGAAATATCGCTATGAAATAGCAATTTCATCACTCATTAAAATATAATATGTTTGATATCGATTTTTTTATGGTCATATAAAAATCCTACATCAACATAAATAATAAGTTTTAATGTAATTTATTCGAATAAAGCAATTCCCTTTTTATTGTTCCTCGAAGATAATAAAAAAGATATACAGTCCATTTTAGTGTCTTCATGTTAAAGAAGAACTATGTTTTGCTAATAAACTTATTGAAAATGTTATATCAAATTGTATTATATTAGTAAGATATAGTAATGCATCAATATCACTCAGAGATCGTACTTCAGGACTAAAATTTCTTCTTCTTCATATCGAGGTCGAAAATGATCTTTTTTCATATAATAACTTCATAATCATTGGTGTTTTCAATGGATGTGTTTTAACTATATAAAATCTTTCAAGGACCTTTTTATACAAGTTTATTGATGAATTAAAATCTTATTAACTAAATGCTCAATTTGTAAACTAAGACAAAATTTTGTTTTCCGAGATCTTTCATTTTAAATTCATGTTTCAAATAAGCAATTGATTTGGCAAGATCTTTAAGAGTTTCAATAAAGCTTAAACATATGGGTAGATATAATCATTTTTATTGTAATACCCAATAGTTGTGGCCTAGAATCACATAAAATATGTTTACATAAATATATTTTAAGTAACCAAAGGTTTTGGGGCACGATATGGATGAAAAATGATAAATTAAGTGACCTGTGAGAGGGTCATGGCTGTGACTCATGGAGTCATAGGCATGACCATTGTGGTGAGGCAGTTTAGCCTCACTAATAAGTGTCATGGCCATGACTGGGGAATCACGGGCATGACACCTATGACAGCTATATAAAAGTTGAGTTTTTTTAGTAGAATAATAGTGGAAATAACACTCCAAACCTAGCCTCAATTCTCTAGACTCTAGAGACCACTTCCAGTCGATTCTCCACTGTTTTGCCTTTGATTCTTTGAGTTAAAAACATTAAACACCAAGCCTAAACAAATATTTAATAAGAAAATTAAGGATTTAAGCTTAGTAGTAAAAGTCCAAAGTGGGCAGCAAAAGGGAGGCCAAAACCCTCTAATTTCCCACTTCGATTTCAGTCATTCTAGGTAAGAATTGATGAGTTTTAATCTTTTAAGGGTCTCCCTTTACAAATTAAGAGTTTAGAATAAGAGTTAAGGGTTCTACCTAAGGTTCCAAAAATCACAGATTAGAGGTTTTGATTATTCTTCTTAGAACCTTTCTTTAGACATGTATTAATGTTATATTATGTTGTAAAATTCATGCTAGGCAAGGAAGGTAACGGTGGTGACGCCATTGATACATGAGAGAGCACATTAGGGACGATTTTACAACTCCATATCAGGTTTGTATATATATGCACTTTAATTCTGAGTTTGTGTTACATGTGCTGATGCTTCATATGTAAAATGAATGAATTTAAAGGAGTTCATAGTGTGCATGTGCTATGTCTTTAGAATGAATCATGATGCCAAGTTTGAAGTAAAGTATGAGGCTTTGTGACAAATAATATAGGGTAAACAAATGAATTGTTAATCTTCTAAATGATATGAGAGTATGGCATTATGGCATAAATGAGAACTAACTATCTCTAATAGCATATAAGAAAGGTAATGACTTAATGGCATGTCATGGTTGTTGCTTTATGTTTTACAAATTGAAGTATATGATTATGTGTGAAAGTTTGGTAGTTGGCATGAGATGAGAATATAAAGTGATAAGAGCATGTTAGTAGGGAAAAGAACTCTTGGCTTAGTGACCATTATGCTATTAAATTTAGAATGTCATATGTTGATTATGTTTTACTGATGAAAGACATGTTTTAGCATGATAAAGTGAAGTGTTGTTAAGTTAGGTGGCACATAGACCACCATAGAAATCTTGTATGTGAATTTGGGTTGAATAAATGCTGTGATAAGATGATTTTTGTGTTGAAAACATAGAGTCACGCCCGTGACTAGGATAGTCACGCTCGTGACTACAAGTCCAAGAATGAAACAGAAGCATTCACCACTAGAACACCGGTCATGGCCGTGACTCCTTAGAGTCACGCCCATGACTGCATAAATAAATTAATTTAAGTTTTTAAATGCTTCCATTTGCTATGTCATGCTTGTATACTCATCTTATTATACAGAACAAGCACAAATAACATGTAAATATCATTGATTTAACTGTATAGATATGGGATAACCCATGGGATGTAATAAGGTGTGTGATTCATACCTAGCTATATATTGTATACACATGGAACAGAACGTGAAATAACAGGTAAACAGCTATGAAACAGAATATAAATGACCAATTACTTGTACTAGGACTATCTATAGGATAGATGACATGCCATTTAGGATCTTGGCACCACAATTATTATATCAAAACAGTCTTAGTTGGACAAGTTGGCTAAAGCTCTTAGGGAGCACACTTGATCCTTTTTGCTAGTACAATTATCAGTGTCAAGTTCGTTGAAGCTCTAGGGAGTGCTCCTTTTCATGACTCGTATCCAAGAGTCAAAGTCTAGAGTATTGGCCGACGAAATTAAAGATGTTATGACTTATGTACAACAACCTAAAAGCTTGACATAGTTATATACATAATGATTATATCTTATAGTCTTGTAAGTTGTAGATGCTTTCACGACCATGTACACTTATATGTTAAGGTGTAATTGTATGCCATATAGTACAACCATATATACATATATAAAGAAATGTAAAAGCACACAAGTGTAAACACATTAATGTTGTAAGATGCTATGTACTTATGATGCCATGAATATATGTTAGAATTGTACTGTGTTTATGTACCACTAAGCTTTTAGTAGCTTAGTGTGTGGGTTTCCTACATGCATGTTTGGAGTTGTAGAGAAGGTTAATGTGTGAAGAGCCCGAAGTATTGTCAGAACAGATACCTTGTGACTTTTGGGTCGGTCTTCATGTATTTATTATTTTACATTCTTTATTTGTTACTTATGATGGGGTAGTTTTGGATATATAATAAAGGATTTTTATGGTTTTAATTTTCTTTAAAATTTTGGATTTCGTTATAAGGTTTAATTGAGGCATGTTTGGGCCCGAGTTAGACTTTAAATTATGTTATGATTTCAATTTCTCATATTTGAGCATAATGTCAAATGAGGTTTTTATGTTGCATAATGAGATAGTCCAAAATAGTTAATATGTGAAAGTTTTAATTCAGACAAAGCTTTAAAGGTTTATTATGACATAGTTTGAGTAGCACACTCTTGTATAGTGGTGGTTAGTCTACTGTATAGGAGGGTATTACATTTTTTGGTATTAGAGCCTAGTTTAAGTAGTTCTAGACCTGAGTGGGCATGTGTTTGTCATGCATTGCATACATATGTCTCATCTAACTCTAACATAGGCTACTTCTTGTCAACCTATAGGCTGGTGAGAGATGTCATATGGAAACTGTGATATGTCCAACGATGATGATTTCTATAATACCAGGACACAGCTGCAACCTAGTATGGTAAGCATTCAAGGGCCAGAGGGTGTGCTAGAATTCAATCAACATGTCGATCAAGCTAATATGAACTAGAATCCATTCTTCCAAGAAATGAGAGGATTTATCTAGCAACTTATTGGGGGTGGTTTACCAACAGCAGCCTCTTACTCCACCTCTACCACCGCCTAGACCTACCATTATGATTGATAGGCTCAAGAAACTTAGAGCGACTATCTTTTTATGTAAAATGACAAGTGACCTTATAGATGCAGAACACTAGATTGAGTAGACTGTGAGGGTGTTCAGAGACCTGCAGATCCCAGAGGCAGACCTTTCTAGGTTTGCTATCTCCCTACTATAAGCAGATGTGTACGATTGCTGGAAGGCCATACTTGCAAAACTGGGGGTGACTAAGCTAGTCATATGGGAGTTCTTTTTAGAGAAATTCAAGGACAAGTATGTGCCCCAAATTTACCTAAATGAGCAGAAGAGGCTGTTCATAAATCTCCGCCAAGGTAGGATGATAGTGACATATTATGAGAGCGAGTTTACTTGACTGAGTAAGTATGCTCCTGAGTTAGTGGCTACCAAGAGTAACATATATAGGCACTTTGAAGATGGCCTTAATAGCAAGATTGGGGATATTATGGCATGCTTGTGCCATAAAGACTTTAGCTAGTTAGTTGCTGCTGCTATTACTTTTGAGAAGAGAAAAAGGAAAAGACTTGATGAAGAGAATAGGAACCAGTCAGCTCCAACAGGCTCGCAGCCAAGCAAGAAAGGCTGTTCTAATTAGGGTAAGAATCAAGGCTATGGAAATGGCCAGTCATAGGGTAATTCTCAGAGGAGGGGACAGCTTTCCAAGGCTACATTAGCTGCTGGTAGTACTTAGACACAACCTAGAGATAGTGTACCCCAGTATGGTACATGTGGCAGACATCACTCTAGTGAGTGTCGAGCTGGTGCAAGAGTTTGTTTCAGATGTAGACAGCCAGGTCATATTAAAAGAGATTGCCTATAGCAAAAAAGCAATGTTTCAGTATAGACCACAGCCTCAGCCCCAGCCCAGCCTAGGCAGCAGGCCAGAGGTGGCCAACCAAGCAATATCCAGGCAGTCTTAGAGATAGTTAATAGGCTAGGATATGATCAAGCACTAGCCAGGGCCTATGCATTGAGGGCCAGAGAGGACCAAGTGCCTATGAACGTGATTGTTGGTATGTTCACTCTTTATGACTTAGATATTTGTGCATTGATTGACCCTGGATCCACACATTCATATATATGCACTAGTACACCTAAACAACGTGACATGAGTAGTAAGCCACTTGAATATGAGATAGAAGTAACCAACCCCTTAGGCTACGGTGCAGTTATTAATCGAATATATATTGGGGTTGTCCTTTGAGTTCACAGCAGATTTGATTGAATTACCGTTTCATGAGTATGATGCCTTTTAGGCATGGATTGGTTGTCTAGACATGAGGCAGTAGTAGACTGCCAGGGAAAATTTGTAAAGCTTAAAAATGTTGATAAGGGAGTGACCATAGTGAGGGGGGAATTGTTTCCATAACCTCCACACATTATTTCAATGATGAAGGCAAAAAGAATGATGAGAAAGAGGTGTAAGGCCTACTAGGCCCATGTGATTGACACCAAAAAGAAGTGTCCAGACCTTAACAGTATCCCTATAGTGAGTGAGTTCCTAGATATCTTTCTTGACGACTTGCTAGGCTTGCCACCGGATAGAGGTAGAGTTCTCTATTGAGCTCACCCTAGGTACAACACCCATATCTTCTACACCCTATAAGATGGCTCCATCTGAAATGAAAGAGTTGAAAGCTCAGTTATAGGACCTATTGGACAAGGGTTTTATCAGACCAAGTGTGTCCCCTTAGGGTGCACTGGTGTTGTTTATTGGGAAAAAGGATGGGTCTATGAGGTTATGCATCGACTATAGATAGTTAAACAAAGTTACCATTAAGAATAGGTACCCATTACCAAGGATAGACAATCTGTTTAATCAATTGAAAAGTGCAGGTGTATTTTCCAAGATTGACTTGAGGTTAGGCTATCACTAGTTGAGGGTCAATACTGAGGACATAGTTAAGAAAGCCTTTAGATGCAGGTATGGACACTATGAATTCTTGGTTATGCCTTTTGGACTAACCAATGCTCCTGTAACTCTTATGGATTTGATGAATAGGGTCTTCAAAACATACTTAGACCAGTTTGTAGTAATTTTTTTGCTGACATCTTAGTATACTCCAAGACACTTAAGGAGCATAATCAACACTTAAGGACCATTTTACAAACATTGAGGGAACAAAAATTGTATGCCAAACTCTCTAAGTGTGAGTTTTTGCTTGATGAGGTTGCTTTCTTAGGACACATAGTCTCAGTTGAGGCCATTAAGTTGATCCTGGCAAGGTTGAGGAAGTCATGAGTTGGAAGCCTCCCAGAAATCTTACAGAGATTAGGAGTTTTCTTTGATTAGCCGGTTACTATCAGAGATTTGTAAAAGGCTTTTCTATGATAGCATCTCCACTTATTAAGCTATTGAGGAAAGATGTTAGATTTGAGTGGAATGAAAAATATCAGGAGAGCTATGACAGACTTAAAAAGATGTTGATAGAAGCTCTAATTTTGACACAGCCAATCACTGACCAAGAGTATGTGATATACATTGATGCAACTCATAATAGATTAGGTTGTGTACTAATGCAAGAGGGAATAGTAGTGGCCTATGCCTCTAGACAGTTGAAAGTACATGAGAAGAATTACCCCATTCATAACTTTGAGTTGGCTACCATAGTCTTTGCCCTGAAGATATGGCGCCACTACCTCTATAGGGGGAAGTGTTATGTTTACATAGGCCATATAAGTCTCAAATACTTGCCTACCTAGAAAGAACTTAACTTGAGATAGAAATGATGGCTCGAGTTGATTAAGGACTATAATTGCATTATTGATTATCATCCAGGTAAGGCCAATATTGTGGTTGATGCTTTAAGTAGGAAGATGATTGCTAAATTACACATTAGACCTATCTTGGACCAGGAGATTAGAGATGCATAAAGTCATGATAGATAACTTGTTAAGACAATTGAGTTGGTCTCTAAGAGGGAGAGACTTGGGGTACACAATATAGGCAGATGGCGAATTGTATTATCAGTGCCTACTAGTGGTTCCTAGTGGTGATTTGAGATAGAGAGTCCTTTGAGAGGCTTATGAGAGTAACTATGCTTTGCACCCAAGCAATAACAAGATGTTTCAGGAGTTAAGAAAGAAGTACTGGTGGATAGGTATGAAAAGAGATATAACAGATTTTACTTCTAAATGCCTGACATGCCAACAAGTTAAGGCTTAACACCTGGTTCCATCAAGCCTTTTACAGCCTATCACAGTTCTAGAGTGGAAATGGGAGTGTATTGCTATGTATTTTATTGTTGGGTTGCCAGTTACACCCAGAAGGCATGACGTCGTTTGGGTGATTATGGATAGACTCACGAAGTCTGCCCATTTCATGCCTATTAGGAAGGATTTCTCCTTGAGTAGGCTGGCAGAACTTTATGTCAATGAGATAGTATGACTTCATGGCATACTAGTCTCCATAGTATCAGATAGGGACCCCAGATTCACTTCACAATTTTAGGGTAGTCTATAGAAAGCCTTGGGAACCAAACTTAGCTTCAGTACAGCCTTTCATCTACAGACGGATGGACAGTCGGAAAGGGTTATCCAAATCCTTGAGGACATGATAAGGAGTTGTACCATTGAGTTTGAGGGTAGCTAGGATAAGTACTTACCTTTGATGGAGTTTGCTTATAATAATAGTTATCAGGCTAGTATTAAGATGGCTCCCTATGAGGCGTTGTATGGTAAGAAGTGTCATACCCTTTTATATTGGACATAGCTTAGTGAGAGAAAACTAGTATGATCAGACTTAATTATGGAAACAGAAGAAAAGGTCTGAGTTATTTAGGACAGACTCATAACAGCTTCAGACAGGTAAAAAGGATATGTAGATCTCAAAATGCAAGATATAGAATATGCTGTAGGAGAGAAAGTCTTCCTTAAGGTTTCAACTTGGAAGAAGGTACTGATGTTTGGGAAGAAAGGCAAAATGAGCTCGAGATTTATTGGGCCTTATGAGATCCTAGAGCGGATTGGACTAGTTGCCTATAGACTTGCTCTACCACCAGAGTTGAGCAAGATTCATAGTGTGTACCATGTCTCCATATTGAAGAGATACCAGTCAGATCCTTCTTACATCATTCCAACATAGAGCATAGAGGTGAGACCAGATATGACTTATGAGGAAGAACTAGTCCAAATCCTAGCTAGAGAGGTCAAGGAGCTCAGGAATAAGAAAGAACCATTAGACAAAGTATTATGGAAGAATCATGCTATAGTAGAGGCCATATGGGAAGGTGAAGAGATCATGAGAGCCCAACACCCACAACTTTTCTGAGATAGTACACCAGGTAAATTTTGAGACGAAATTTCCTTAAATGGGAGAGAAATGTAACACAGACTAGTTAATGCCTATAATATCATAAAATATGTTTACATAAATGTTATTTAAGTGACCAAGGGTTGGGGCATGATATGGATGAAAAATGATAAATTAAGTGACTTGTGAGAGGGTTATGACTGTGACTCATGGAGTCATGGGTGTGACCATCGTGGTGAGGCATTTTAGCCTCATTAATAAGTGTCACGGCTATGACTGGGGAATCATGGGCATGACACTCCTGACAGCTATATAAAAGTTGAGTTTTTCAGTAGAATAATAGAGAAAATAACACCCCAAACCCTAGCCCCCATTCTTCGAACACTAGAGACCACTTCTAGTTGATTCTCCACTATTTTTCCTTGAATCTTTGAGTTAGAAACATTAAACACCAAGCCTATACAAAGATTTAATAAGAAAATCAAGGATTTAAGCTTAGTAGCAAAAGTTCAAAGTGGGCAGCAAAGGGGAGGCCAAACCTTCCAATTTCCCACTCTGATTTCAGTCATTCTAGGTAAGAATTGATGAGTTTTAACCTTTTAAGGGTCTTCTTTTACGAATTAAGAGTTTAGAACAAGAGTTAAGGGTTCTACCTAGGGTTCTAGAAATCATAGATTAGGGGTTTTGATTATTCTTCATAGAACTTTGCTTTAGGCATGTATTAATGCTGTGTTATATTGTTAAATTCGTGCTAGGTGAGGAAGGTAATAGTGGTGACCGATACGTAACAGAGCACATTAGGGATAGTTTTACAGCTCCATATCGGGTCTATACATATACGCACTTTAATTCTAAGCTTGTGTTGTATGTGCTGATGCTTCATATGTAAAATAAATGAATTTAAAGGATTGTTCATAGCATGTATGTGCTATGTCTTTAGAATGAATCATGATGCCAAGTTTGAAGTAAAGTATGAGGCTTTGTAACAAATGATATAAGGTAAACAAATTAATTGGTAATCTTCTAAATGATATGAGAGTATGTCATTATGGCATATATGAGAACTAGCTATCTCTAATAGCATATAAGAAAGGTAATGACTTAATGGAATGTCATGGTTGTTGCTTTGTGTTTTACAAATTAAAGTATATGATTATGTGTGAAAGTTTGGTAGTTGGCATGAGATGAGAATATAAAGTGATAAGAGCATGTTAGTAGGGAAAAGAACTCTTGGCTTAATGACCTTTATGCTATTAAATTTAGAATGCCATATATTGATTATGTTTTATTGATGGGAGACATGTTTTAGCATGATAAAGTGAAGTGTTATTAAGTTGGGTGGCACCTAGACCACCATAGATAACCTTATATGTGAATTTAGGTTGAATAAATGTTGTGATAAGATGAT
Organism: Balakata baccata; assembly: GCA_949630135.1. Lineage (NCBI taxonomy): Eukaryota > Viridiplantae > Streptophyta > Magnoliopsida > Malpighiales > Euphorbiaceae > Balakata > Balakata baccata. Next base: position 11,660 of record CATIWF010010725.1, on the reverse strand, counting down.
TTTCATGTTGAAAACATAAAGTAATTCTCATAATTAGGATACACACCCATGACTCGAGTCCTAGAATGAAACATAAGCATTCACAACTAGGTTCACCACCAGAACACTAGTCACGACTGTGACTCCCAAAAGTCACCCCCATGACAATAGAAATAAGTTAATATATGTTTTTAAATGCTTTCATTTGCCATGCCATGCTTGTATACTGATCTTATTATACTGAACAAGCACAGATAACATGTTAATATCATTGATTTAACTGTATAACATGGAATAACCCTTAGGATGTAATAAGGTATGTGATTCATACCCAGCTATGTGTTGTATGCATATGGAGCAATTAGTAAGATAACAGGTAAACAACTATGAAACAAAATATAAATGTCCAGTTGCTCATACTATGACTATTTATAGGATAGATGGCATGCCATTTAGGGTCTTGGTACCATAGTTATTATATCATAACAATCTTAGTTGGACAAGTTGCTTGAAGCTCTTAGGGATTGCACTCGATCCTTTTTGCTAGCATAGTTATTAGTGTCATATTGGCTGAAGCTCTAAGGAGCGCACTTAACTTTAGCTCAGTTTATAAATAGGGTGGCTGAAGCTCCAGGGAATGCTCCTATTCATGACTCGTATCCAAGAGTCAAAGTCTAGAGTATTAGGTGACGAAGTCAAGGATGTTATGACTTATGTACAACAGCCTAAAAGGTTGACGTAGTTATGTACATAATGATTATATCTCTTAATCTTGTAAGTTGTAGATGCTTTTGCTACCAGGTACGCCTATATGCTAAGGTGTAATTATATGCCATATAGTACAACCATATGTACATGTATAAAGAAATGTAAAAGCCCAGAAGTGTAAACACATGAATGTTGTAAGATGCTATGTGCTTATGATGCCATGAATGTATGTTAGAATTATATTGTGTATATGTACCTTTAAGCTTTTAGTAGCTTAGTGTGTGGGTTTCTTGCATGCATGTTTGGAGCTGTAGAGAAGGTTAATACATGAAGAGCCCGAAGTATTATCAAAGTAGATACCTTATGACCTTTGGGTTGGTCTTCATGCATTTATTATTGTACATTCTTTATTTGTTACCCATGATGGGGTAGTTTTGGATATGTAATAAAGGATTTTTATGATTTTAATTTTTCTTAAAATTTTGGATTGCATTATAAGGTTTAATTTTGGCCCATGTTAGACTTAAAATCATGTTATGATTTGAGTTTCTCATATTTGAGCATGATGTCAAATGAGGTTGTTATGTTGCATGATGAGATTGTCCAAAACAGTTAATATATGAAAGGTTTAATTCAGACACAACATTAAAGGTTTATTATGACATAGTTTGAGTAGCACACTTTTGTATAGTGGTGGTTAGTCTACCATATGGAAGGGTGTTACATTTTTATCATTCTTTTAACAAGTATTTACTTAGATGATTGTACTACATTCATCCAAATTGTTTTAAGCCATAATGATCATTGTAACTTATGATAGTAATCCTCTCGGGATTTTAATTTAGGCATCTTAAGTGATGCAGGGATTTTCATATGGATAGTTATATAAGATCATCATATAAATGTATAGGCCGTAATAAAATTTATAAGAAGCATATTAAGCCTTTCATACATGATAAGACTTATTAGGTATCAATTGCATCCATCATGGGAAAATATGTTTGTTCATAACTAATATCAAGCCTTTGTGAGAATCTTTGTGCCATAAGTCTCGCTTTATATCTTGTAATTTCATTATTCTCATTTTATTTTTGTACAAATACCCACAAGTATCTTATGAGTTTCACATCTTCAGGTGTTCAAACTATTAGTCTAAAAACTTCATATTAAGTGAATCTATTTAGTATGTATTGTGCCTTTTCATTTAGGCCAATTACACATACATTGACATTGTTCAATTATTTTTGGCTTTAGATCCTCGTTTTCCTCCTTAATATCAATTGCTTAATTAGAAGTAAAGGTTTCATCGATGACTATTTTCTTTCGGTTTCAATATTTTTTCTATAATGACATAACTTATTAAGATCTCTTCATTGTTGTAATTTTTAGGTACCTAAATTTATTTTGGAGCTTTATTCTTTGTTTTGTTAATAGACTCTTTAAGAGTTCCTACCTCCTCACTAGAATCTGTAACACCCACTAGTTAGGGCTTAGTTGTACCAGATTAAAGTTTGACATACAAGAGTATATAAAGGGTATATTAGGGGTTATAAAGGCATGGGAAATGGAGGTAAGAGATGGCCACTCCTGTGGAAAAAGTGAGTCATGGCCGTGACACTTGTGGTTGATGGACATTTCTGAAAATTTTTAAGTCAGTTGAAAGCTATTAAAATGTCACAAGTGTGAAACATATAGTCACAATCGTGACACATATGTTATAAATAGCTTTGCATCGCCATTCTTCATTTTACATTGCCATTTCACTTTGTAAACCTTGAGAATCAACCCCAATCCTTCATGAATTTATGAGCTTCCAAACACTAAATCCAATAAAAGGATTCTTCAAGGTAGAAGAAGGGTACTAAAGGAAGAAGATTGGAGCAAAAAGAGCTCGAATTCTATCACCAAATTTAGAAAACATGTTTCTCCAACTATTTACTATGATTTTGAAGTTGTTTGGTATGGTTGCTTGGTTTGGGTGAAGAACCATATGAGTTGGGGTGGTTAAGAAAGGAGTTTAAGTTCTTTTGATGAAAAAGTGTCCTTTGAAGTTAGATTGAGTAAGAGAACATGTTACGAACATAGAATTATGTACAAAAGACTCGACTTAGGAATTTTAGGGTTGATTTTTATAGTTATGTATAACCTTATGCCTTGATGTATGTTTATGGAAGTTGATGGATTATGTGTTTGTGTGTTAGGAGGAAGTATAGAGCATAAAGATCACTTTTAAAAGGAAGAGCTAAGCTTAGTTGAAGTCGAATATTGCAGGAGTCACTATTTCGGCTAAGGTCTGTGCATATAGACCTTTAAATCTCATTGTTTGCTCGATGCCTTGTATGTAATTTTGTGACCATTGTGTGTTGGTAGAGATTTGCAAAATAAATAATTAAGATGAGTTGTAGATGCATATGTGTGATATAATTGATTAATTAACAAGGCATGAAAATGTAAAATCAATATAAATTGCATAAAATGAATATGGTAGGTCTAAATCAACAAGAATAACTATTGTGACTTAAATGAGGTTTGTTATGGCTTTATGTGTAAATAAGGGAGATTTGATATTTAGGGTAGCTGAGAATGAAAACACATAAATGATAGAGTAGTGATATGTATTATGTGAAAGTGTTATAATGTGTTGATCTAACTTGCTTGAGTGTGCTTTGGGGTTTTAGGTAACCTATGACATGTTATTAAATTATATGTGATAATTGAAAATATGGCATTAAGGAATTGGTGGAGTTCTGTGTAAATAAGATGTTAAATAAAATGAAAGTTGGAATGGAGTCCATTGAGTGATTTTATATACATGTATTTTCATACATAAGATGGAAAGTGTTGTAAATATGGCATGTTGTGAGTGTTGTTAGGGTGGTTCCACTTAAGAGAACCATACAATGCTTGTGCTTCGAAAATTATGTTATTTTGGCTTGAACTTTGGTGCTGTTTCCAAAGTCACAACCATGACTCCAAGTGTCATAGGCGTGACTTAAGTGATTAATTGAAATAGAAGACTTCACCATCCAGCTCATAGTCAGGCAAGCTGTGAGCTAGGCTGTGACTCCTATGCTGTGTGCTTTTATGATTTGTTTTTGAGACATTTTAATTGAGATATGTCATGAGATTTGTAGATTGAGCATAACATGAGAAATAAATGAGATTTATTGAGATTATGATGTGAAGCATGAGATATTTTAAGTTATGCCATCATAAAAAGAATAATTGAGCTATTTTTTTTAGAAGACGTGAGGCTTGTGACACAATTTTATGTGATGAAAGTGTGATCAATCATGAGAAGTGATTTAGTTGTGATTTGTGTGGTGGATTTTTAATGTAACTCAAAAAGGAGAATTATGAGGAAGACAATGCCTTGCCATTAAGAGAGCTTTGGTACCACTTTAAGCCTCGAGTTGGCCATCATGGGAGATGAGACCTATGTATAAAGGGGTTATGCCTAGATAGCACCCTCAGAGACTTTGTGATGATCTTTTCTTAGGCAGAGTTCCTATGGCTTGGAGTAGCTATCGGCTCAGAGTAGCTATAGATTACCATATCCATTTTAGTCTAGTTTAGAGTATATGGGTGATATAATCATGACAACACTATAATGGTAAGTAACGAGGCAGAATATTGGAGCTTGTATCTGATGAAGTAAAGTTCTATGCTATGCATGTGATGGATATATGTGCTCATTGTTATTTGATGAGATGTGGCAATTTAAATGACATAATATCATATGTTCATGTTCATATATATATATATACTTTGAGATAAACCTTGGTGTGGTTTAATAGTTGATATATGTGCATAATGTACGATTGTAAAATGGATTCTATAATATGATCATGTTGTGATATGAGTTAATGGCATACCATTGCACACTATATAAGAAGTATGATGGGATATAATTGGGCATATATGAGATCTACATATTGTGACATGACTATATGTATTGGCATGATAATTGTGTATTGCTTGGCATATGTATGAAGAAAATGTTGGTATATGGTTATGCATGTTGCTTGTTGATGTCATGTAATCATTGTGGATTTGTTTGTTCATATGCACTACTAATCACGAGTTATTTAGCATATGGGTGCTTCTCACGCGCAGGTTAAGAGAGAGCTTATAGCTATTAACAAAAGATAGAGCTCGAGGAGTCAAAGGTCAAGCCAAAACTAGGGGAATGGTGATACATGTATTTTAATATTTACGGTTTTATTTGTAAAGAGTTATTTTTGAGATGTATTGTATTTTATGAGAGCTTCGTATATTTGAGTTGGATATAACTTAAGGGTTTTATGGATGTGAAATATAAAGTGCTTCTTTTTCTTTTATTTTTAGTGTTAAACTCATGTCTCATGGCCATGGTGTCTAGTAGGTTTTAAATTTATCAGCTTTTTATAGGTTCTATAACATTGTCTCATATAATTGGTTTTACTTTAGTTATATGGGAGGGTGTTACATTTTTGGTATCTAGACCTAAGTTGGGTTGTGAGTATATCATGCATACCTAAAGTGCCTGGCCTAACTCAACACGGGCAACTTCTTTATCAACTTGTGGTTTGAGAATGGTGAGTACATATGGGATGATGTGATGAGTTTGTGAGTTATAGCTCGCTGAGTACTAGGACATGAGATTGGTCTAGTGCAGTTAGGGTTGTGGGTACAAGTTTGGTATCACTTCCTTCATAGTATGCCACCGAGCAGCCTGATTATAGTCGGATGCCTCTTATACAAAGATGGGTGATCTCTTGTAGTAGATAGCACGGGCAATACGCCTCCTCATGCAACAAATGGTTTGTCTTCTATATCAAACAATATGAGTGATGTCGTAGCTTGCTTTTTCACCACCATCGAGACCCAAGGTTTGGGCTGGTAGACTCGAAAAGCTTAAAGTCTTTGATGCTAAGGGAATAACATGCAGTTACCTAATAGCTGCCGAGTACTGGTGAAAGAAAACTGAGAGAGTCTTCGAAGAGACGAAATGTGCTGGGAAGTACAAGCTGAATGTGTCAAATTCCTTTTATAGGAGCATGCCTATTGGTAGGAGTAAGTCTCAAGGATACCTCAGACTATAGAGTCCCAAGTTGGTAATATTTTGCTGTTGGGTCTAAGAACCAATATGTGCCCATGGTTGGGTTGCATGTGCTAAAGAAGGGATTTCTAAGCCTTGAGCAAGGAAGTACAAACAATAATGATGAAGTATCAAAAAGTGTTTATTTGAACGAGTAGAGATATAGCCAGTGCAATAGTTGACAAAGTGGTTGTTTTGGTTGAGTACATTGGCTCAAAGATAATCCAAATGGGGATATTGGACATTAGTAGTTCCATCAACATGGGAACTCAGTTCTATTAGTCTTTTCCAATACTAGTGTGAAAAAGAGGTAGATAGTAAGAGTATTATAGGAACACAAATGTCAAATATGGAGAAGATAGAATCTATATGAACTTGACTGTTGGGGAAGTGTATCAATTGGTTTGAGATAGTCTCTGGCTAAGAGACAAGGGTAAGGCATAACCAAGTTATACAATTCAGATAGAGGTTGTCATATGAGCTACAATTAAGTTTGTTAGCACTCATGTTCATATTGCATAGGAGTTGTGCTAGGGTGCACTCAGTTGAGAGTGGTGGAGAACCACACAAGTTGTTTTCTATATGGAGCTCATAGTTGTCAAATAAAAGATTATCTATCAAGGGCTAATGTTGCCTCTATTTTTATCAATAGGGTTAACTCAGGTAGAGGATAGTCGTCAGGTTTAAAGGGATGAATCAAAAGTGGGTTAAAACAATTTTGGAAACAATGGATTAACTAGAATCTAAGTGAGACTTTAAATAAAAGCTATGACAAGGGAATCGAAGAGGATTGGGAGAGTAAAAAAGGAACACTAAGGTGTTTTCTCATATAACCCTAAGATACATGTTGCATAATGCTAGATGTAGGTGTTTTCACATGAGCGAAGGATACCTTCCTACGAGATAATATCAGTGTGGAAGAGCTAGATAAAGATATTTGAAGGTGCTAGCATCCAAGTTATCATGTGATTAAGAATCAAGTGTAAGAGTAACCCTCGCTGTACTCACATGAATGGAAATTTTCCTTGACTCTAAACAAACATGAGTTTAGAGGTAAGATGCAATGTTAGATATGTAGTGGTTTTCATAAAGCTAGGCAGTAACAGACTGCCAATTTAACGAGACATATTATAAAATAATTACTAGACGAGATAGTAATGTTGGATAGGAAAACATGCTATTTAGCTCAGATTATCAGTATTAAAGGAATTAAGGACAAAAATAGAGAGGAATGTAAAGGCCATTTTAGACCATGACATTTATATTTATGAGACAAGGCTAATGTGGTTGTTGATACCCTTAGTAAAGGAATTAGGAAAAATTTCCACCTTAGGCGGGATGTAATGTACAAGCTCAAGACAAATTGGCGGCATAACCTAGTCAGTTTCTAAAGGGGAGAGACTTGGAATCTCTAGTGAATTAAGATGATAGGTGATGAAATCAAATGGAGAGTGCATGTCTTCAGTGTGAAATATGATATGGTGGCCTCCAATAAGACACTCGAGATAAGTATGAGACACATACATAAAAAGATGACACAACGAGTTCAAAAAAGAACCTATGAGATCGAAATAGACACATAAGAGATGAAGAGAGATAGAAACAGGTTGAAGAGGGATAAAAAAGAAGTAAGCCCTCAATGACATCAAGTGGCAAGCAAAAAAAGATCTACTTATATAGGATGAGAAAAAAGGCATATCGAGAAGACATAGAAGTGTTTTAGGATTCTTTAGTGGATGAGGATCCATAGATATAAAAGGAGAGAGACTATATGAATAGGATGTGTAGGAGCATATAACAACACGAAATGAGTGGAATGGGTTGCCTAAGGAATGACCCTATTAACAAGTTTAGTGAGATGTATCATTTTTGTCATGTTTCAGTGTTTTAGAGGTAGGGATCAAACCCTCTTCCATCATTTAAGACTATAGAAGAATTATAGAGGCAAGTACATGAGATATTATGCATTATAGTGGTGTGAACAAAATAGCTACATATTCAACAGAAATCCTTATATAAATTTTGAGGATGAAATTTTCTAAGGAGAAGAGAAATGTAACACCCACTATTTAGAACTTGGTCATACTGGTGTAAAGTTTGACATACAATATTATACAAGGGGTATATTGAGGGTTATGAAGGCTTATTTGAGGTTTATGCACAGTCTTTTATCAAAAGTTGGTTTGGATTTTGTGTTAGGGATCGAATGGCATGGAAAATGATAGTAAGAGATGGTCACGCCTATGACAAAAGTGAGTCACAGTCGTGACACTCATAGTTGATGGAGATTTCTGGAAATATTTAAGTCAGTTAAAGGTTGTTCGAGTGTCACGGGAGTGACATATATAATCATAGCCATGACACCTCTATTATAAATAGCTTTGCTCCACCATTCTTCATTTTACAGTGCCATTTCACTTCCTAAACCCCGAGACTCGACCATAGCTTCAGAAAAACATAGCCCTAGCCTTCCTCCATGAGTTTTTGAGATTCTAAACTCTAAATCCAATATTAAAACTAAGATTTTACCATAGATATGAAGGATTTCTTTAAGGCAGAAGAAGGATACTGGAGGGAGAATATTAGAGCACGATGGATCTCAAATTCTACCACCAAATCATCTTCATTTTCTACCTCTAAGAGGTAAGAAAACATGTTTCTCTAACTCATTACTATGATTTTGAAGTTGTTTGGTGTGGTTGCTTGGTTTGGATAAAGAACCATATGAGTTGGGGTGGTTAAGAAAAGAATTTGAGTTTTCTTGATGAAGAAGTGTACTTTGAAGTTAGATTGAGTAAGAGAACATGTTATTAATATAGAATCATGTGTAACAAACCTAGCTTAGGAAATTTGGGGTTAAGTTTTATGGTTATGTATAACCTATGCCTTGATGTATGTTTGAAGAAGTTAATGGATGATGTATTTGTGTGTTAGGAGGAAGCATCGAGATCACCTCCAAAAGGAAGAACTAAGCTCAGTTGAAACTAGATATTACAGGAGTCACCATCTCGGTTAAGGTCAATACATATGGATCTTCAAATCTTATTGTGTGCTCGATATCTTGTGTGAAATTATGTGACCATTGTGTGTTGGTAGAGATTTGCGAAATAAATAATTAAGATGAGTTGTAGATGCATATTTGTGATATAATTGATTAATTAATAAGGCATGAAAATGTAAAATCGGTATGAATTGGATAAAATGAATATGGTTGGTCTCTAACTCAACAATAATAACTCTTGTGACTTAAATGAGGTTCGTTATGCCTTGGTGTGTAAATAAGGGAGATTTAATATTGAGGGCAGTTGAGAATGAAAACATATAAATGATGGAGTAGTGATATGTATTATGTGAAAGTGTTATAATGTGTTGTTCTAACTTGTTTGAGTGTGCTTTGGGGTTTTTAGGTAACCTATGGCATGTTATTAAATTGTATGTGATAATTGAAAATATGGCATTAAGGAATTGGTGGAGTTATGTGTAAATTAGATGTTAAATAAAATGAAAGTTGGAATGGAGTCCATTGAGTGACTTTGTGTATATGTATTTTGATACATAAGATGGAAAATGGTGTAAATATGGCATGGATATGGCATTTTGTGAGTGTTGTTAGGGTGGTTCCACTTAGGAGAACTATAGGATGCATGTGCTTTGGAAATTATGTGATTTTAGCTTGAACTTCAATGTTGTTTAGTGTCATGGAAGTGACTCAAGTGGCTAGTTGAAATAGAAGACTTCACCACCTAGCAAGCCATGAGCTAGGCCATGACTCATGTGCTCTGTGCTTTTATGATTTATTTTTGAGACATTTTAATTAAGATATGCTATGAGATTTGTAGATTGAGCATAACATGAGAAGGGAATGAGATTTTATTGAGATTGTGATATGAAGCATGAGATATTTTGAGTTAAGCCATGATATAAACATAGGGAAAAGTATAAATAAGTTGCATGTATTTTTTGCAATTTTTAAACAACATTTCATTTTTGTTTTTGAAAACAAGATATGTAGTTTACTATGTTAGCAAAAAGAAGATATATTTCTATTAGCGGCGTTAAATGTGCTAACATCAACGATGATGTAGCAATTCTTGTGACATGGCACTGACATCATCTCCATATTAGTATTGACGTGATATGTAGTAATCTTTTTACCAAAAAAACGTACCTTAAATTAAAAAAGGAGAAAAACTAGAGACTATTTTTTGTCAAAAAAAAAATCAAATATACAAAATTGAAAAAAGAAGATATAAGAAGATATATTTCTATTAGTGGCGTTAAATGGTGCTGACATCAGCGTTGACGTGATAATTCTTGTGATATGGCACTGACATCATCTTCATGTTAGTACTGATATGTCATGTAGTGATATTTTTACAAAAAAAAAAACGCACCTTAAATTAAAAAAAGAGAAAAACTAGAGACAATTTTTTGTCAAAAAAAAAATTCACATATACAAAATTGAAAAAAGTCAAACCACATGCCAATTTGTTTGTACTTTTTTTGAGATAAATTTCATACTTGCTCATTATAAAGTTGAGAATTTCTTTATATACTAAATTTATTTTTCTAACTTTAATAATTTGTTATTAAGATTAATTTGAATTTTATAATATCAAAAATATCTAAAAACTCTATAATTTGATTTTAAGATTGATTTGAATTTTATTATAGATATTACATTTTTCCCCTAATAATTCTTATTTTATTAATTTGTAAGAAATTTTTTTATTTATTTGTATTGTTTTTATCTTTTTATCTATTAGTTTAATTCAATTGGTATAATTATTATAAAATAATTATGATAAGGATGAAAGTTCATTATTTAATATACAACCTTGTAAAATGATATCATAATAGCATTTTAGGATTATTATATAAAAATAAATAATTCATATGTGATTAAAGAAAATTTAGAATTTGATTTTAAAGTGTAGGGTAAATTTCAATCATATATGCAAAAGAGCATCAAAATATAAAAAGTATTAGATCATCCTATATTAGAAATTCATCCACTTAAAAGCGCCTTTTATGAATATATTCTACAAAGAAAAAATATGGACAAGTACATAAAAGGCCATGTGGTTTGACCTTTTTTCAATTTGGGATACATGCTACTTTTTTTGCGACAAAAAATGGCTTGTGCTTTATTTCGTCAATGAAAATACTATGTACCTGCCTTGTTGGCACATACGTAGACATTACTCAGTGCCACGTCACAAAAAAATATCACGTCGTCGCCATATTAGCACCACTTAATGCCATTAATGGGAGTGTACACTTTTTTGCTAATGGATTAAACCACTGACATTTTTTGTCAAAAAGTAATATAGACCTTTATTTAAAAATCATGAAAAACACATGCCACTTATTCATATTTTTCCCAAAAAAAAAAATTGAGCTATTCCTTTTTTTTTTTTAGAAGAAGTGAGGCTTGTGTTACGATTTCATGTAATGAAATTGAGATTTAATCATGGGATGAGATTTTGTAGTGAATTTATGTGATGAATTTTTAATGTAACTCAAAAGGAGAATTGTGAGGAAGATAATGCCCAATTACTCTAACTGGGACTGGAATTAGGAGAGATGATATGTCATTGAGAGAGCTTTGGTGACATTTTAGGCCCAGAGTTGGCCACCATGGGAGACGAGACCCATGTATTGAAGGTTATGTTCGGAGTGGCACTCTTGGAGACTTTGTGATGATCTGTTCTTAGGAGAAGTTTCTGAGTGGCTCGATGTAGCCGTTGCTTCCCATATCTATTTTGGTCTAGTTTAGAGTATGTGGGTGATATAATCATGACAATATTATATTGGTAAGTGACGAGTAAGAGAATATTGGAGCTTGTCTCTGATAAAGTAAAGTGTTATATATATATATATATATATAACA
>CATIWF010010714.1:0-16247 GCA_949630135.1 Balakata baccata | reverse complement strand
TGCTTAAGTAGATGTCAGTAGATGGTCTTTATTTTCATATAATTGACAATAGAAAAATAACCATATGTATAGCTGGTAGGTATTAACTTGCTCATCGTTTCAATGCAGATTTGGTGCTCTCTAATAAGCTTGTTTTATATGCTATTATTGAAAATAGTCAAGATCAAGTTCATGATGAAGAGCTTGATTTAAAGGATGAGCCTATTGAGATAAAGCTCAAGCATAGTAAAAGAGTAAGGACATAAATGCCTTTTGGACCAAATTTTATGACCTGCTTACTAGAGGCAGAACCTCAAACTTATAATAAGGCTATAAACTCTTCAAAAGGTCTTTTATGGAAAGAGGCTATTAAGAGTGAGGTTGATTCTATCTTGCAAAATCATACTTGGGAATTAGTGGATTTACCTCCAGGATGTAAACCATTAGGATCCGAGTGGATTTTTGAAAGGAAAATGAAGGCAGATGGTTCAATTGATAAGTATAAAGCTAGGCTTGTGATTAAAGGTTACAAGTAAAATGAAAGCCTATATTATTTTGATACTTATTCCCCTGTAACCAAAATCAATTCTATAAGAATGATTATAGCGATTGATGCATTGCACGATCTTGAAATGCATCAAATGGATGTAAAAACTGCTTTTCTAAATGGAAATTTAGATGAAGAAATCTACATAGTATAACCTGAAGGGTTCATTGTCTTAGGACAAGAAAAGAAAGTATGTAGATTGGTTAAATCACTATATGGTTTGAAGCAAGCGCCTAAGTAATGGCATGAGAAATTTGATAGTGAATGGCTTCAAAATCAATGAGTGTGATAAGTATGTTTATGTCAAAAGCATGAGTGATAGTTATGTCATATTATGTTTATATGTTGATGACATGCTCATTGTTGATAGTAATGACAAGATGGTCACGTCTATCAAGGATATGTTAAACTCAAAATTTGATATGAAAGATATGAGACTAGCAGATGTGATTCTAAGAATTAAAATTATTAGAAGATCAGATGGGCTGACCTTGAGTCAAACTCATTATGTTGATAAAATACTTGGTAAATTCAATAAGGATGATACTAATATTGCTATAATCTCATTGGACTTGAGCCTCAATCTATTAAAAAATAGAGGAGAAAGTGTGTCTCAAGTAGAATATGCACGTGTGATTAGCAGTCTGATGTACTTATTGAGTTGTACAAGACCAGATATTGCTTATGCAGTGAGTAAATTGAGTTGATATACGAGTAATCCAATGCTAGATCACTAGAAAGGAATTGTAAGAGTACTTAGGTACTTAAGGTATACTCATAATTATGGGCTGCATTATACCAGATATCCAGTTATACTAGAAGGTTATAGTGATTCTAATTGGATTTCTAATATAAAAGATTCAAAATCCACTAGTGGTTATGTATATACACTAGCTAGTGCAGCTGTGGCTTGGAAATCTTCTAAATAAACTGTTATAGTCAGATCTACAATGGAATATGAGTTTATTGCATTAGATAAATGTGCTAAAGAAGCTGAATAGCTACGCCATTTTTTAGAAGATATTCCGAAATGGGAAAGTCTTGTACCACCAATATGCATACAATATGATAGTCAGTCTGTAATTAGAAGGGCACAGAGTAACGTGTATAATAGTAAGTCTAGACATATTCGTCGTAAACATAATACCATTAGGCAATTGCTCTCAACATGGATTATTGCTGTTGATTATATAAAATCAAAAGATAACATTGCGGATTCGCTAACCAAAGGGTTAAATCGAAAGTAAGTTGATAAATCATCAAGAGAAATGAGACTTAAACCCGTAAGAGTATAATAGGTCGATATAAAAGAAAATTCAACCTAGTTGATTGGAGATCCCAATATCTAGGTTCAATGGGACAATCCAATTGTATAGACATGGAAAGATAACTATGGGAGATATATCAGTGAAGATTAAAAATGAGGTTACACTATGCTTTTAATGATATATTTGTGTAAGGTATCACCTATGTGGGAGTGAAGTGAGGCTGCTTCAATGGAGAAGATGTTAAAATTCAATTCTCCAAAACTCTCGTAGAACCAGGTAGATGTTCAGGGCCAAAATGAACATAACAATGAAAACTGAATGATGTTAAGAAAGATTCTTGTGTGGAGTGTATCATATTTACTAAAGAAACTGAACAGTTCAATGATATCATGTCAACTGGTAGTGGCTAAATTAAATATATTTTTATAAGAGAAGGTTCAAAGGGTAATACCTACCTATCATGTGCAGGTTTCGATTGTCAAACTCTATCACATAGTAGGACTTTGTTCGTTTTACTTTTTCGCCCAATTTTATTCATGTGGGGGGTTGTTGGAAAAATTGTGATTATGTGCCATTTTGAAAGGGTAATTCAGGTGGGTCCCATAACTCAGTTTTAGGAAAAAAACCGGATATGTGTTCCTTGACATGAGAACTATGAATTAATGTATTCATATACTCAGAATGGAGAATGTGTGAATAGAAATTGAAGTTCAAAGTAAGCTTCTTGCTAAGGAAATATAAAAAGGAAAAGTGAAAGTAAGAATTATTTGTCCCACATCACTAAAATGTGAAGTTGGAGTTGTATTTATATATTAAGATGTATTCTTACTTAGGTAAGAAAGTAACATGTAAAGCTCTTTTTCGCGCGCTCAGGCGCATGGGGGTGCAAATCCATGATTCGGGATAAGCTAATGCGTGGGTGTGTGACCTGTGTACATGAATGTCGGTCCAACATCTCATGGTCTAGACCAAACCCAATTTATATATATATGTTTTTTTATTTTTAGAAATTGAAGCAACATTCTCGTGTTGATCCACACGACCAATGACCAGGTCTTTGACACACCAATGTTGTGGTGCTACAGTATGTGAATGGCTAATCCATACTCTCGTACAAATCTACACGCCAATATGGATTGAGTTCCAGATTAGTCTTTTGAGCTTCTTATCTTTTGGAATTTCATTTTCTGATGTTTTAAAGATTAATTTCACCATTATTTGAAAGTTATAAAGACATTATTGACAATCTTTAAAAGTGATTAATCACAATTAATCTCATGTCTCATTCATCTAGTATAAATAGGAGATTTTAACTTATATTGTAAAGAAGTTTTTGAGAGTTTAGTTTAGTTTTTGTAGACAAAGTTTCTTTCTTCCCTTTTATTCTTCTTTTCAAGTGATAGAGAGTACGACAAATACTCAGTTTATTGTAAGTATGTATTGTATATTCAAAAACTACTTAATCTGTTGTATCTTGAAAGACAAATGCCAGTTATCTTAAACACCGATTGTAGGAGGTGAATTTGTCTTGATAACACTCTGTAGAATACATACATCAGATTTATTCTTCATTTATTTTATCTTTTTATTTAAATATTGAATTAACAATTTATTCTATTATTGTTTTTCTAACAATCAATTCATATTTTCCAATATAGGTATCAAGTCAAACTCTCAGTAAAAAGATAAATTAATACAATAAACAAAATATGAAAAAAATAATATCACAAAGCTTATTCTTTATATCACATCAAATAAGTAATTTCAATTGATAACTAGTATTAACCACCTTATAGAGATCATAACACTTATTTTCCTTAACACCATAAACTATAACTTACCAAATTTCAAGTCAAAGATATTCCAGAATTCAATCCACATCAATTTTTATTATTCAAGTACAAACTCCATAATTATAAAAAAAAAAAAAAAGCTCTCCTACCCAAATTTCATATGTAAAAATTCATTTCCATTTTAAAATCAAATTTTTCTTTTTTCTTTTTTCTAATTATATTCTAACTCCTTATGAATTCCTTTAACTTATTAGTTAAATTTTGTTAACTTAATTTTGTTTTATAAGATATGTTAATATATTAGACAATTAAAAATTTTAGTTTAATTAATTTTAATCTTTAAGTCCAAATTAACTTCTGTTCCAAGTCAAGGTTAAACTTTGACTCATAAATCAACTAACATACTCCTTTTTTATACTTTTAATCCCAATTTAGATTTCAATTTCTCCTTTGGTTGTCCATTTGGAGACCCCGGCCATAATCAAAACTTTACTTAAATTCAAGATTTCTTTGCTTATACATTTAATTAACTCAATCCACTATTTCATTAATTTCTAACTTAATTAATCTAACTAAAATTAGCTTCATTAGATATATTCTTTATATTCCAATTTTTCTTTCTTTGCCTCTGTTCTAGTATTTTATTATTATTATTATTATTATTATTAGTATTATTATTATTATTATTATTATTATTATTATTATTATTACTATTATTCAAGGCAGCCCCATTCGTTATAATTTTAAACCATGAATTCAAAGCCAATTCTTCCTTTAATATCTCTTCTACTTAATGAAAAATTGATTAAAAATTGATTGACATATTAATTAACTAATTAAATCGTCATATTCTCCATTCAAACTCAGAGTTCCACCAATTTCTTATCAATTCTCCTTAATTCGGTGAACCATTTCTCAACAAATTTCCACTAAACAATTAGATTATTTTCACAGTTTTTTTTTCCAATTAATTATACCAATTTTCTTTTTCCCTCCAATTCCTCAATTTTTCTTCACAATCAAAGCAAGGATAAATTCAATTCTCATCTCAATCTTCAAGAAGAATAAACAATTAGAAGAAAATCAAACTCACCTTGATGAAGAACTCCTAGACCGTAGCATTCCTCCATCTATTCCTTAGTATATATTTTATTTTATTCTTCCTTCTCCTTTGCTCCACTTTGGGTGAGATTTCTTATGATTTTCTCATCAACTCATTATTTTCTCTTCTCTTCTTTTCTTTTTCCTTTTAGTTTTATTAAATATGTTGCTTCCACCCTTTTCCTTTTTTTACTTGGTGGTTTCGGCCTTTTAGCCCTTGTTTGGGAGAGAAGAAAATAAGGGGAAGAGAAAAATATGAAAGAAAAATAAGAGAGAATTTTCATTTTTTCTTGTTTGGGAAAAGAGGAAAAATATTGAAGGCTGAAAAAATAACTCTTATTTTCCTCTCTTTTTTTTTTCTTCAAAATGGAGAGAAAATGGAGGGGATTATAAGAAAAATTCCACTATTCAAGATGAAATGACATTTTTAATTCTCTATTTACTTTTTTTTTTCTGAAATAAAGGATAAAATAGTAAATTTGTAATATTATTTTCTTTTCTTACCCCTTTTATTTTACTTCTATCCAAACACAATAAAGGAAAATAATTTTTATTTTTCTTTCTATCCCTTCTTATTTTATTTCAATTCAAACACAAAGGAGAAAAATAAAAATTAGTTGACATTCTTATTTTCATCTCTCATGGTAAAATTTCCAAACATAGTCTTATAGAAAAAAAATCAAGTGGAGAAAGACGAAGATTATGGATTTTTAAGTGTCTCTCCCCTCCTCTTTGTACAAAAGTTAAAGTGACTTAAAAGTAGTAGAACCTTGAGTATGATATGGCATTTTCTAGAGTAGTCTACTTAACTAATTCTTGACATATTTTATTTTTATATTTGTTATTTCATTTTGTTAATTAGTATTATTATTAAATTCTAATCTTGCATCCATTGTTCCATATATTAATTAATGATATTTAATCTAATTTAATTTCATTTAATTTTGTCATATGTTTCATGAAGTTTCTAAACTTTTGTCCCTCTTAATTTAACCCATAAATTATTATTATAATTTTTTTAAAATAATTTTCACTAACAACATATCTCAATAATTCTTGTACTAATTGCTTTATCTAGCAATTAATTTAATTATCCCACTTTTGCTTTAGATTAAATTACTTTTTTTTTTTTTGAACTTTATAGGATTTTCAAATTTCACTCCACTATTCCCAAATTAAAATTTTTTTCTTTTTCTAAATTTAGATCTTAGTTAATTCAATGCATCCAGTCATAATATGTGCGTGCGACTCAAGTCTAAACTAATCGGATGTTACATATACATGGCAAGGATTGATAATTCTAATATTATGTAGAAAATGAACATGAAATGTAACTTTGAAAAATAAATTATTGTATATTTTTTAATAAATAATTCGCTGATAATACAAAAAATTTAATATCTATACTATATAATGAAAGGCAAGATATTGTTACTGTAGCTACTACAGTGTGATGACTATTTTGCCCCTCATTCATTAGCCATCTTGAGTAAACGCCGTCATCCTCATAAGTGCAAAACTAGCTTCCAATTTGACCAAACAATGCCGTCAGCTTAGTGGATTCCTGCTTGATTAAACGACGTCGTCTCCACAAGCTGAAAAGTTAAAACCATCTGCCAACTTCAGAAAAACAGTGCTATCAACTGAATTGCTTCCTTCTCCCACAACTTGCCCTTCATTCATCAACCAACTTAAGTAAACAACGTCATCCTCATATTAGCGGTAAGCCAAAAATGTTGCCGTCGTGATTCTGGGATTTCTGTTTTTTTCTCCCTTCAAAACGTTCCCCCTTTTATTTCCTCTACCTGCCTCACCTGATTATTTATTATTATTATTATTATTATTATTATTATTATTATTATTATTATTATTATTATTATTATTATTATTATTATCTTTGACATTCTATGGGTTCGTTTGGGAGCCCTTTGCATTTTATATTATTAGTAATCCGATTCTCATATTTACTTGCAACTCAACTCAAGCTACCATTAGAGAAAAAGAAAATGGATGGAAATTATCTTTTTTAAAATCCTTCTAAACCATAACTTCAGTTTTGCTTTTGTCCACTCCAATTCAACATGCACAGTTAATTATTCTTATTCTCTAGACCTCGTACTCTCTATACTACACCCGATCAAAAACTTTTTAAGTTATGACAGAATCCATGGTCTTCCACAAAAGTTTGGGGTTCACTTGAAACAAGAGAAAAATAACTTGTTTCTTCAAAGATCTTTCATTATTGAAGTCCAAACTCTATTTGTATTTGCTAAAAGGATATTTGTTTTGAGGGAAAATGTAAGAAAATGGGGGAAATCTTCTCAAGACGGTTTGGCTCTTATGAAATAAGGTGGACGGTTGGAAGATAACAAAAGTGGAAAATGATTTTTCGGTCTTTCCTTTCAAATAGAATAAGGCTACCGATCGATGGATTTCAAGTAGGAGATTTTAAACAATCCATAAATTTATACACAATTTATCGTTTAACTATTTAAAACATGTCAAAATTCATAAATTTTGGAAAATCACTCATTTATTAAAATTTTTCATTTTTTAAAGATTTAATTTTCCACCTTCCTTCTAGGTGGAAGGATTTAAAATTCATGAATTTTAATCAATGAGGGATTGTTACAAGATTTTTTATATTAAGATTTTTTCTAATAAAGTAATAATATTTCAAATCTATCCCTAATCCTAAAAAGGTAAAAATTATTTTTTTTTAATTTCAACTAATTGCTTTATTATTATTATTATTTTGTATGATATAATATTAATATGTATTAAATTATTAATAAAAAATATTTTTTAATAATATAATTAAATATTATAACATATAATAACTTTATTTTTTTATTTTTCAACTCTTAAACTAATCAATTTTATTTTCTAAATTTTTAAATATATAGTGGAATTGATTATATATGCTTAATTAATAATAAATTATCAATATTTAATAAAGGATAAAATTAGAAATTAATTGTTAAATTCATAAATTATAGTCATTGAACTAAATATGAGTATAAGAAAAATTACATTATCAATCAATAAATTTTATAGTCAAACTAAACGATAGAATTATTAGAATCCATGAATTTTACAATCCATGAATTTTATAAAATTCATTAATTTTAAATTCTTTTAATTCAAATAGTGCCTAAGATGGAAGTGTACCATCACATTTATAATATTAAATTGAAATTTATTTGCATGTATCACAAATGGCACTCATGCATAGCTTTATTAGGTTTACTCTTAATTTAATTAGAGTAGTTAATTTAATTATTTGGCAAACTTTTCAATTGGTCCTTTAACTTTCTATTTTCCCCACATATGCCTCCTTTTGTTTTGTTTTGAATAAGGCTTCCATTAAAACAAGATAAAATAAAGCGCCTGAAGGATAATACTTTAGCTACTAGAGTGCTTTGCTGGATTTGCCCTTCCAACACTGTAAAATTTTGTTTTTTAATGTATTATTTATTTTATTTGTTGTCTACATTTCGTTCTCCTAACGCAATACGATAGTAATTTACTAGTATTATTATATACATCAATACATATTGATTTTATATGATTTACAACGCCTATTTCCTAAAATTTTCATATATTAACACTAATTGGTACACAATTTATTCGTTTAATTTGTGTTTATCATCTATGTTTAATTTTATTGTAGAGGACTTTTCACAAACATATTTTTGGCTATGTTTGGATTGAGGGATTTTATATGAGTGATTTTAAACAATTTATAGATTTAGGCTAAATTTATCATTTGACTACTTAAAAAATGTCAAAATCCATAAATTTTGCAAAATCCCTTATCCATTAATTTCCTTCATTTTTTATGGATTTCATTTCCCACCTCTTATATGACAAAGTCCAAATTCCATCATTTTTTTTCATCAATTTGAGATTCTTACCATATTTTTTTATTCCAAGATTATTCCTAATCAATTTATAATATTCCAACACTATCCTTAATCATAAAAAAAAGCAAAAATCAATTTTCTAACTAATTGCTTTATTATTATTATTATTATTAAAAAATATTTTATTATGAAAGAGTACTATTAATTTTATTTTTTTTATTATTTTCCAACTCTTAAAATAATTAATTTTATTTTTTTAATTTTTAAATATATGGTGGAATTGATTGTATATGTTTAATAAGAATAAATTCTCAATATTTAACAAAGGTTAAAATTGAAAATTCATTGTTAAATTCATGGATTGTGGTCATTAAACCAAATATGAGTGAAAGAAAAATTAGACCATCAATCTATGAATTTTATAGTCAAACCAAACAATGAAATTCTTAAAATTCATGGATTTCACAATCCAATAATTGTATGAAATCTATGAATTTTAAAATTTTTCAATCCAAATGGTGCTTTTATTTTTTTCTTTATTATCGAAGACGTAATATCTATTAATCATATCATACTATATATAAAAGTATAAATATGAAGGTGAACAGATAAATTTACTGAAAAATCAATCTGATTGTATTAATTAATTGAATTAATTTTGTCATTTTAATAATTTAATTTATTAGCGAATAATATTAATAATTTATTAATTAGAAGTTCAATTTTATTAGGATTAGGTAATTGTAAAAAAATTAAAATTGAATTTTGTATGTTTAATTCTTAACCATTTCCGGGAATTTCAACAAAATAACCAATTGTTTTAGGCTTTTTTATATTTTAATTTACATTTAAGAGTTTCTTATGTTCTATTATGTTCAACAGTACATGCTTTTACAAGTTTTATATTTCGTTCACTTAAGTTTTTATTGTTGAAATTGTTAATCAATACTTTTATATTATAATTTAATTATTCCGCTAATTTCAGAATGGTGATTTTATATTCCAAAGTAATAATGATGAGCTAAATTAAACTATTACTTTTACAATTTAAACTAATTTCTAAATTATCAAAAAAAAATTCAGTTACTATTATCAATCCATATTAAGATGGAATAAAAAATTATTAAAATTATTAATTATATTCTCTACTACTTGGATTCAACCTATTCAGCTTGGAGTAATTTATTAAATTCTAATGATAAATTTCAAATAGAAAAACTTTAACATCAACCACCGCAACTACAATAATAATAACATGACATCAAGAAATAATGCAAACTATTTTTTTCTATGTAAAAACATTTTATAAATTTAATTATAATGGTGGTTTGTTGAAAAAAAAAATTACAATAAACAAAAAGGGCAAATACATTTTCTATATAATAATTTTAATGAAATTATATAATAGATATGCTATTGATCTGTTTATTTGACTTCTTTAACTATGACATTATGTTAGAAATAATTTGCATTATAAAAATATTTCTACTGACAAATATTATATTTATTTATTATTTAGATTAAATATTATTGCATTTATACATTGTATATTTATTTTATTACTTCCACTCTTTACAGTCCGACACAACTGAGAGTAACTCACTAGTTTCATATATATTTGGGTATATTCAAAGGTCAAAAAATTAAATTAATTGAAATTTATAAATAATAGTAATTACAAATTGATTTTATTTTTATTTTATTATTTGACCGGAATAATAATTATAAATTAAATTGGAATTTTTACGTAAATTCCCATTTTTTATTGTAGTTTCAAATCTTATCCATCAAAATTCTAAAAACTTAAATGAAAGGAGTCATTTCCAATTTTATCCAATTCTTTCTTTTTTTTTTCTTCTCTCCTTCTATTACTAACTTTGTTCACCACCCACATGATCTCCAATTATCACGAAATTCAAATCACAATTAGCTTTCCATTTCTTTATCAGTCGAGTAATATTAGTTTTTCCAAACTATGACTAAATTTGCGAGATCAACGAGAAGAAAATCGTTCATCAGGATTGCCCTTTCCTGTTATCCTATATTTTGACTTCCTTTTACAATTTTGACACCGAAAATGGATTCAAATGGTCAAAAAACTTTCGAATAAATAGTTTGAGCTCCAGAAACCACATTTTGAGGGCTAATCGCGAAACGAAAAATCATGCATCAAGGTTGCCCTCTCAGGTTCTCCTCTTTTCCTGCTTCTTTTCTCAAATCAAATACCAGTAATGGACTCAATGGGTAAAAAAAAAAAATCATGAATTGGACAATTTGAGTTATGGAAACCACTGTTTGAAGGCTAATTGGAAAACAAAAAATCACATATCAAGGCTGTCTTCTCCAGTTCTCCTATTTTCCAACTTCCTTTCTCAAATATAACACTGAAAATGAACTTAGAGGGTTGAAAAACTTTGAACTGAACAGTTTGAGCTCCAAGAATCACAATTCAAGGGCTGATTGAGATAATTCATTCATTTGCTATAGCTATAGCTATATATATATATATATATATATATATATATATTTTTTCTGTAGAGATAAATCCAAATTACAACATCCGTTATAACATAGTTATATGTATGCTATATGTATACTATATGTGTTAGTTATACGTATGTTATATGTATACTATGTGTTGGTAGATATAGCCCATATATAGGCAGTATATAGCATACATATAATATAATTGTCTTTATTATTATTATTATTATTATTATTATTATTATTATTATTATTATTATTATTATTATTATTACATAAACTTTGCCCTTTTAACAATTTTAGCTCGTACTAAAAAAAATTTGCATTTTAATTCCTAAACTACATTTTTTTTTTCAATAATGTTTTCTAGTGGAAATTTCCGGCTAGACGTGCCTACTTGTAACTGGAGCTGTCCTACGTGGCAAATAAAAAAAGGAGAATGCCATACAAATAAAACAATCTTCACTATTCATAACAAAAACGCTTCTTCATTGGCGATAAAAGTCACTATCACCAGATTTACAGCACCTTCAATTCTTCATCTCCAGCTTTTGCCTCTCTTCTAAGTTGCCTAAAAGTTTTATTAGAATTATTATAATTCTTTTAGTTATTGCTATTGCAAATACTCTGTTTCTTTGTTCTTAATTTCCATTTGTATTTCTCTAACAAAACATGCACAAATATTGCTTTGATTTGGAACTCACTGAACATGAACTGGTTAAGCCATGGTTGAAGAATGAGAGAGTTGGAAATGTATTGCTATTTCAAAATTTGAAATTGAAAATCCTTCAAAACCCCTTTTCCCTATTTTCAACCAAAAAGACAAAATTGCCATTCAAAATTAGAAAATGGCTAAAGGAACTGTTGCTATTTCAAAGAAGAAAATTGTTGCTCAAACAATCACCAAGAAAGGGGGTGGGAGGTGGGGGATGAATTGGTGAGAAATTAAAAATTTGTACTCACAAGATAATAAAAGAGAAGGAGAAAATTGAGACACGAATTTTATAGAGATTCAGATATTAACTAACTCTACTCCTCTCCCCAACTTATATTGGATATTCACTAATCTAATCACTTAGATTACAATCTTTGGAGTTTTAACAAGCTCACTCCCAACTAGGTGTTTTAACAAGGTTAACACTCAATTCAAATTTTTCTTGTATTTTATGGCTCACACAACAACAAATTCCTTGTAATTTGGCTCACACTACCTAATTACAAGACAACCCAAGTGTTTTAAAATTAACACTTGAACCCTTATACAAAGACAATTAATGAAAGGATTTAAGAAAATAAATTGCAATAGCTTTGGCACTTGTTAAGTTGTTGGTTCTTATTAAATGACCTTTTGGTAAGGTATTTATACTGATTACCTACCAATTAGCCATTACAAAGAGTGCTATAACTCTTTCTAACGTTCTCTTACAAATGCAGTCTGTAGAGAGAGGTGTTCAGGTCGGGAACCATGATGTCCAGATTGGAAAATGCCCAATTGTATTACGTGGCAGATTCTAGTTGACTGAAATCTCCAACGACTAGTTTTTATTCAAGTGTCCCAATCGGGACTTGCCCGATGATGCCACTGCTAGGAACTTAGGTCTTCTTGGCTTTCAATGAGTCCCGATCGGGACTACCATTTCCGGTTGGGACCTGAGTCAGTTTGACTAAGAGTGTTTTGACTTTTTTGATGATATGGCACATTATGGTGGTATCTCCTCTTCAACGGTCATATCTTTTTGAATGTTCCGCTCGGACCGTAACCATTCCCGATTGGAAAACTTTATATCCCGGTCTGCTTTTGCTACTAGAACTTTTGGATCATCATCCTACAGAGTTTTCCGGTCTGGACACTTCGTTTGCTTGGTCTGTTCTATAGTCTTGGTCGGGACATTCTTATCCCGGTCTGGAAACCCCCGGTCTCGGTCGGAACATACCCTTTCTCGGTCTGCTTTGGCTACTGGAACTTTGAGATATTTAGAGACAATGTTTTCTCGGTCTGGACATGGCTCTTCCCGATCGGGAGTTTCTTATCCTGGTCGGGAGTTACATGTCTCCATGAAATTCTTGAGTTGTTCAATAAGGAAACCTTAACCAAATGTGCTGAAACTTTGAACACTATCAAAACAAACACTTAAGAAAGATGTTAGTAACAATTAATTTGATTGTCAAGATCAAAATAGAGAGCAATCACCATTTGGTTAATAATCTCTCATTTTTTGATTTTGACAATTAAACTAGGCAAAAATATCAAATTTATAGTTCAATAATCAAATTAACACATTAAGAAATATGTATTTAAAGTTTTATATCATTTGAAGATGCAAAACATATTAATAAGCAAAAGTCAAAAAAGTCAACTTTAAAAATTTTAAATTTTTGCTTAGATATTACTTCTCCCCCTTTGTCAATATCAAAAAGAATGAGATATGTAGAAGACAAAGACAATTTTATTAATGAATAAAAGGAAGGTACATAAACATGGATAAAAAGAAAAAATAAAACACAAATTCTAAACTAATCATCTCTTTCTTCATCATTGCCCTCATTTTTCATCTCCTCCTCCTTCTTCTTCACCTTGCTTCCCCTTAAATGGTGGTGTTTGTTCAAAGCTATGGGTACACACATTTAAGTTAAGTTGCCCTTGCATGCTTTGAATGTCAAGGTGAAGATGTTGCATCATATCCTTCAAAGTGGTGAAGGATTGCATTTGAAAGTCATAAAGACTTTGCAAAGTAAGTTGTTGTGGAGGTGGCATCTCTTGTACACTCAAGCCTTCTCCTCCTATATACAATCTTGCCCTTTTTCTTGTTGCTTCTTGAGTGGCCTTTTGGGCACCATGTTCCCCAAAGGTGTAGAAGAAGGAGTCAATATCCTTAGAAGGTCGTCCAATCGCCTTGCAATTCAAGAGATATTGAATATCCAAGAAGCTTTTATATTGAGAGCGAGAGGAAGTGAGAAGTGCACAATTTTCTTGTGTTATTAGTTTGAGATGCCTTGCAAGAAAGGTAATTTGGGCATGGAGTGAAATTATGCCCTTGGTGGTGGATGCCATGGACTGAAATTTGTCTAGAAGAAGATGGGCCATGTCTGTAGGCTATTGTGAACCATGGCATAGATGTAGAGAAGGTCTTCATTGGTGAATTTCTCATTGCTTTCACTCTTTGCATTGATAGTGAAGGTGATGATTCGATGGAGGATGAAGTGAAAAAGAGTCTTGATATGCTTGGCATTGGATCTCTTGTTAAGCCTTGTTTCAAGTGAAATCTCTTTCTATACATCAAGAGGAGAGAGATGCATGGCTTGTGTGTTGATGAGGCCCTCTTTTGTGAATCTAAAAGCATCAACAAGTTGATGATTTGTCATCTCTTTTGGTTAGCCAAAGAGACGAAATTGGAGCCCATAGTAGCCAAGAGGGTGTTTAACATCCTTAATGACTTGAAGAGTGGAAAGAAACTCAATGGTGAGTTCATCATGACCATCTTCAAAGGGCATGACAAATGTATTCCATCCTATCTTGTCAAGAGTGCCCAAAATTTCATCCTTGACACCTAATTTGTCAAGATCTTCAACATTAAGAGATCTATTGGATATGAACTTCTTGGATTGTATGTTGACATATCTTTTCTTTTCCTCCTTGGAGAAGGCATTGAAGATGTCTTGAAAGGAGGTTACTTGGGTGGAAGATGCCACCCTTTTGCCTTTGGAGGCTCTTGATTTGGAGGTGCTAACCTTTTGTGCCATTGAGAGAGAGAGAGTTTGGAGAGAATATGAAAATTTTGTAGAAAAGTTGGAAAAGAGAAAGAGTATTGATGCAATTGTGAAGGGAAGAAGGGAAATAGTGAAGTATTTATAGGGGTTGAAGGGGTATGTTACCATTTGGGAGAATTAAATGGCAGAGAAAACTGATTGGTGGCGGTTACAAAAAACTGCCATCTAATGAGTCTTGATCGGGACATACGGGAACCCTTTAACGGTCGGAAAAAAATTTAAATTTTGACCGAGTCCCGAAGGGGATAGAAGAATTACCCAAGCGTGACCGTTAAAAAAGGTGCAATGGTAAAAAATTTTAAATGTCCCGACCGGAAAGTGGTGCTTCCCGAGCGGGAGATGAGAAAATCCAACGGTCAAATTGATGACCAAGATGTCTCGAGCAGGAGGCATAATGTCCCGAGCGGGAAAACTGTTTCCCGAGTGGGAGTTATGGGGTCTCTGTGACAAAAAGGAAATTTACTATCCCTAAAGTTTAGAATTTATATAAAGCAAGTAAAGAACATACGAGAATAATAAATAGTATGCAAAAACAAGATTTAAAGTTAAATCAAGGTGCTTCCATCAAGCATACCAAACCCTCTTTTTATAAAACAAAACCTTTCATCATTTAGAGGCTTGGAAAAAATGTCTGCAAGTTGGTTTTCATTGTCAATAAAATCTAACACTACATCACCATTTTGAACATGATCCCTTAAAAAATGATGTCTAATGTCAATATGCTTGCTTCTATAGTGTTGAATGGGATTTTTAGAGAGATTTATGGCACTTGTGTTATCACACTTAATTGAAATGTGGTCAATGTCATGACCATAATCCTTTAGTTGTTGCTTCATCCAAAGGACTTGAGTGCAACAACAACCAGTAGCCACATATTCAGCTTCGGCGGTGGACAAGTCTACCGAAACTTGTTTCTTGCTATGCCAAGAAACCAAACACTCTCCATTAAAGTGACATGTCCCAGACGTGCTTTTTCTATCCAACAGACTGCCGGCATAGTCGGCATCTGAGAAGCCGATAATATGAAATGAAGAATTTCTAGGATACCATAGTCCTAAATGCATAGTGCTATGAAGATATTTTAAAATTCTTTTTACTGCATTCAAGTGTGATTCTTTAAGACATGATTGAAATCTTGCACATAAACATACACTATACATAATGTCGGGTCTAGAGGTAGTTAAATAAAGAAGTAAGCCAATCATACATCTATAAAGCTTTTTATCAATTGCTTTACCCTTATCATCTTTGTCCAATTTTGTTGATGTACTCATTGGAGTCTTGGCATTCTTACATCCATCCATCCATCCTAAATTTTTTGATCAATTCCTTTGTGTACTTGGATTGATTGATGAAGATGCCATCTTTGCCTTGCTTGATTTGGAGTCCAAGGAAAAATTTGAGCTCTCCCATCATGCTCATTTCAAATTCCCTAGTCATA
>CATIWF010010713.1:0-73216 GCA_949630135.1 Balakata baccata | reverse complement strand
AATTAAAATCATTAATTATTTATTTTTCATTGTATAATTATTTTCCATAATTGAGATTCATTTTATTTTGACAAAATCACAAATTTATCAATTAATTAAAAATCATATAATAACATGATATTTTATCGTAATTTGCTAATTAAGGCAATTCAACATATTTTAAATTAATTTCTCATAATACCAAGGCCAGTAAATTTTTATTATATTATCAGAATTACTAATATTTCTTTGGTACCAATTATGTCATAACATATAATTTCATCATTTTTAAAACATAAAGTATGCATTTGGATAAACAAAAATGCATATATATACGCACCTCGATAGTGCTTTTTCAAAACTCAATATCCATAATTTGAAACTCGTTCACTTTTGTTGTTGTTTTTCTTGCTTAGAGCCTAATTTGAACATATAATTGATTAATACATTATTAAAATATTTGTTCTTAATTTAATTTAAATAAATAACTAAAGTTTATTCTAAGTGGCAGTATGACCTTGAAGTATTTTTGATCCTATAATTTTTTCTACACTTATCCAATTTAGGTGATTTGTATTTCTAATTAAAATTAACAAATAATACTATAACATATCAAAATTTCATAATTTCTGAAGCTTTACACTATTTTTGTTTTAAGTCCAAAGTTTGTCCTGTCTCTTGCCCTTAGGCAGTTTTGAGACATAAAATTTAAAAATTTATATCTTTTCACATATAGATTGTAGTATCATGAAACTTTGAAGAAACTTAGATGAGATAATTTAAAATATTTTTCGTATTTATAACTTTTATCAATTTGGCCTATAAGGTCCTCAATTGATAGTGAAAATGTAACTGGTTCAACACAGGATAACAACAGACCAATATCCTTTCTCATAATCATAACTCACAAAATACATAACCATTTAAGGTGAAGCTTCCACCAGAATCTATGTAAGACATATTCCTAACTTTTTATGTTTAAATATTTGCCCAGTTTAGTCTTTAAAGAGTTCAAAATTGGGTACGAAGTTGCTAAGGCTGCATAAGTATAAGGAAACAGCTCATTTAAGGAATAACCTGAATTCATTTTACTATAACTCAACCTACATGATAGAGATTTACACGAAATTTGGTGAAAAACTAGAGAACACATAGATCTATAATTTTTATGTTTTAAGTTTCATTGAATTTAGCTTCTAAAATGATCAAAATAAGCCCACACAGTACAACATCCCATTGATACCTTTCCAAAAACCAGTTTCAACAAATTTCAAATATCTCTTTCTATAGACCAAATCATGTAAAATTATTTATATATCCATAAATTTAAGACATAAATTTACAATTTCATGTTTAATATTTCTTCAAAATCAGTCATTATTACCATCAAAATCGGGATACAAAATACTTCCATAACATAACTTTAGTAGCTTCAATAGCACACTAACAATGGAGAGAAGAATAACTTACTAAGAATCAATTGTTTTGAAATGATTTTTGCTTCAAATCTTGAGAGAGAGATGGAGATTTCGGTCTGATATATGGGAGAAAAGAAAAGTGGAGAGGAGTGTGGGAGAAGAATGTAATACATTGAGTTTTTTTTATAGCCAATTGGCCAGCCACTCTGTTAGCCGATTTCCAGTTCCATATTTTTTTTTTACTGATTTATTTGTTTATTAGTATTATTATTTTTATTATTTTTCTATATTAATTTTCTATTTTATTATTATTATTTTTTTCTACTATTATTATTTCTACATTTTACCTATATTTAGTCCCACTAGTGTTTACTAAAATACAATTTAATCATATAGTCTTATTTAATCAAATTAACTATATTAACAATTAAATTGATTTTAATTTCTAATTTAGTCATTTATTAATTTTATTTCTAATTTAATTTTTTTTCTATATAACACTCACATACTCATTATAACTAAGTCATAATTAGTAGGCGTTACACGCGATGCATGGAATTGTAGTCAATAGAGTGCAGTTTGCATGTGTGATCTTGGAGGGAATAAAGGGGTGGTTTTTGGTTAGAGGGAGAGTAGTGTCGAAAAGCTTCACAGAGCCATTGATGACTAAAAAGGAGTCATAGGACTTTGACTAAGCTATGTCGTAGATGCCATTAGCGGTGTCATATGAAACAAGTTCAGTGAGGGAAAAGTTAGGAGAAAGGGGGAGGGAGAGGATATGGAGGCGGCCGTTGCCAAGGATGCTGAAATTCAAATAGGTGGCAACTACAAGGCGAGATTCATCGAAATGGTTGAATTTGAAGAAGTAGTCGTTGGATGGCGTTTTGAAGACTGGCATTAAACCTGGATTTATTATACTTGCAATTCATACAGAGAATGTTAAAGTGTAGCTATTGAAGAGCAATTGTTGAAGTGAAGCAAGCACCACAAGTGAAGAGTAGCCAAACATCAGCTGCTAGTTTCGATGGTGAGTAGCCAAGCATTAGTTATTGTTTTCGATGGTGCATACAAAAGCAATCGATACGCACCATTTCATACGAAGAAGTATGATTGATATTTAATTAGCTTAGCTTAGCTATGTTGTAGCTTAGCTTATTGTAGTGTAGCAAATAGCTAATGAATTCTTAGTCTCTAGTTTTTACGGGAACATTTATTTTTTTCCTTCAGGTATATAAGCATTTGTATTCTTCTTCTTCTTCAGTAATGAGAATCAATTTTCTCAATTTCTCCTACTTGAACATGGTATCAGAGCTACATATGTGATCAAAGTTTATTTGTTATTTACAGGATCAGAAGACTGATCACGTATTAGTTGTGGGCAGACAAACCATGTACATCTTAGATCATTCTTCCTTCATTACTTCTGTTATCCAGTCATATACTAAGTTTTCTATTCTTTGTAATAAACAAACAATTGCTTATGTTACTTGTAATAAAAAAGTTTTATTCTTCTGCTTCATATACTACTTTACCTATGTCCATTATAGTCAATTGTAATACTATTGTTTCAAGAAATAAAAGTTTAGAGTTTTCTTTTCCTATTTGGCATTGTCGGTTGGGGTATGCTTTAGTGAAAGTTATATCTCATATTCCTAATTTAAAGTTGAAATCACTTAAAACCAACCCTGTTTGTGATACATGCCATTTAGCCAAACAACAAAGATCACATTTTCCATAAGTGATACAAATGTCATTGTTTTGTTTGAATTATTGCACATAGACATATGAGGACCCTATAAATAGCCTACTTACAGAGGAACACACTATTTTTTGACCATTGTTAATGATCATTGTAAGGCAACTTGGGTTTACCTCATGCACTATAAAAGCCAAGCTCCAAATTTACTTTAAAAATTCCTTATCTTGGTTAAGACATAGTTGAATGTCATTGTTAAAAACATAAGGACAAATAATGGTACCAAATTCCTTAGTATGTACTTTCAAAACCTTTTCTCTACCCTTGGCATTATACACTAGAAAACTTTATCTTATTCCCCTCAACAAAATGGAATAGTTGAGAGGAAAAACAAGCATCTACTTGAAAATGGCTAAAGCATTGATGTTTCAATCTTAACTGCAACCTATATAATAAATAAGTTACCTACACCCATTCTACAATGGAAATCTCCCTATGAAATCTCCTTATGAAATCTTATTCAATAAAATAGTGGACTATCATTTCCTCAAGTCTTTTGGTTGTTAATGTTATGCAGTAAATGTGAATCCATATAAAATAAAATTCTCTGTTAGAGCTCTTCGATGTGTTTCCTAGGATATGCACTAGATTAAAAGGCAAACTCTATGATCTCGCTAATCATCATGTCCTTATGTCCAAAGATGTGGTGTTTAATGAACACTTTTTTCCTTTTTGGGGGCTCACCATTTCTGATTAGTCTACTTTAGTTCCTTTACCTATAGTTGATATGGAGGAAGATGTGCATTTTGATCCTGCTCACTGTTCATCGATTGCTAATGGTCATCAGTTAAAGGTTCTACTTGAATAACAAGATCCTACTACCAGCAAACACAACATTAGACAAAGACATCCACCATCTTGGTTGCAGGATTATATCTGTAACTCTGTCACTTCTTCTAAATCAGCCGGTTCCTCTCTTAACCTATCGCTAATCTCTTCCTCTCCATATACCCCTAATATTTTCCTTTACAAATATTCTCCTCTTCTTAGCCATGCATATTTGGCTTTCAAGGCTAAGGTATCTACTGTTACAGAACCAACCAATTATAAGTAGGTAGCTTTATCATATGAATGGGTACTGATGAGTCAATTTATGTTATGTTTTTATCTTGTATTTTAGTTGTAAATTGTGGCATTTTATTGTGATTTTAGGATACTTTGCATGTTATTTCTTTATGTGCAGGTCAGTAGAGAAGATTGGATTAATTATGCAAATTTGTGGTACAAATGGCTTAAAATGGAGATTTACCAAATTTTAGCTTAAGAAAACAACTTTGCATGCCTTTGTTGATTTCCTTTAGTCTTTGCATGCCTAGACTTAGAGTTAGCATGCTTATGTTGCCTTAATTTTCATTCAAAGTAGCATGTCTATGTCCCCATTTGCATGCTCATATTGAAAGCTATTGTGCACGCCTTGTGTCTCTTTGTCACATACATGTTGATGCTCATATAATTTTTCACGTCCTTATCATAAACAACACGAGCGTGTTGTCCACAATTGCAGACTCCAATTTTGACAAGGACTTTAATTTCTACCTCTTTCAATGTGGTTTACTACTCTCCTATTGGTGCAAATATTTTAGGAATATTTTTAATGGGAAAATAATTGTAATTTGGGATGTTAGACTCTAATTAGGATTTCTTTTATTTTTAGGTAGACTTTTAGTTGAGGTTTGAAGGGCTCTTCAATCATTCTTTCAGCTCTCATTAGCTGTTTTTGTTTATTCCTTTAGGAAGATTAATGTTCTTAATGTGGAACGGATGGAATTAATTCTTAGGTATTGTTCAGAGATTCAATAGGAAATTAAACAACCCGTATTAGTCTTTGGTTCAAAGATTCGACTTGTCTAGGGAGCAATCATTTTCTTCTCTATCTTTTTAATTGTAATGTCTAGTTTATTTATTATTATAGTTATTACATTTGATACAATAATGTGAGGCTAAATCATTCTGGGTGCTTAGTTAGCAGAACCCAATTTTGTATTGAACCTTATATTTTTATGAAATGAATTTATGATTTTCTTCAGTTTCAATTGTTCTTCACCACTTTCTATATTTGATGATTGCCTGATCAACTAGTAAATTGGGAATAAAAATCTTATGATTTAATTATTAGGTGAACCATCTGTAATTAACTTAAAAATTGGACTTGATATTAATTAATTCATGACAATAATTAATTGGTGATTAAAGCGAGAGCTATTGAATCTGAATTCATTATGGCCTAATTCATTGAGGAAAAATAGAGAATTGGGGAATGCGAAGCTAAGTACCTGTTTAATCTCATTAGTTTTAATTCGATTGTTTTTCATTTCTTTCTTTTAATTTCAGCTTTTAGTTAATTTATTAAATAATCTCAAAATCGTGATTAGAATGTTTAGGAATTTATTTTCTTATATTTATTGGCAATTTTAATTAATTTAGAATTTAAGTCGAATTGTTCCTTATAAGATTGATATCGGAAGTGACTTGTTGGTATTGCAATCGATTCGTATACTTGTGAGTACAATTTGAGCACATCATGTACAAGCCATGAGACATGAGCTTTCAGCTTTAGAAGCTAATGACACTTGGACCTTGACCACTTTCCTTAAAGGGAAAAGAGCTATGGTGATCAAGTGAGTGTATAAGGTCACGTATAATCTGGATGGATCTGTAGAGAGATTCAAGGCAAGGTTGGTAGCCAAGGGCTATAACCAAATTGAAGGGCAGGACTATTTTGATAGCTTCTCTCTAGTTGCTAAGTTGGTCATTATGAGAGTATTCCTAGCTTTGGCAACTGCACATTCTTGGCCTATTCAAAAGTTTCACATTAACAATGCATTTATGCTTTGTTATCTTCAAGAAGAAATGTATTTACTTCACTAGAAGGTTACAATAAAACTTCACCAAGGCAAGTCTATAAGCTTAATAGATCTCTTTATAGGCTCAAACAAGCCTTTGGAGAGTGGAACAATGAGTTTATTAGGCAACTTCTTGCTTTTGGTTTCAATCAATCTTCCTCAGATCATTGTCTCTTCACAAAGCATCCCATAACTTCTTTTCTAGTTCTTATATGTTTTTGTGGATGATGTGTTAATCACAGGGAGTTCTGAGAAAGACATTATAGCTGTGAAGCAATACTTGGATGCTCAATTCACTATAAAGGACTTGGGCTATGCCATATATTTCTTAGGCATATAAATTGCCAGATTACCTGAAGGTACTTATATGAACTAGAGGAAGTACATTTCATATATTCTTAAGGATTCAAGTATGTTAGGCTACAAAACAGCACCTACACCATTTCCCAAGGGAGTTAAACTCTTTGTTGATACTGGCTCACCCATGCCTAATCTAGAGGTCTACAGAAGGCTAGTAGGTAGACTACTCTATTTGAATCTCACAAGGCTAGATCTCAGAACCTTATCAAGCATATTGGGAAGAAGCCATTCACTTATTATGGTATTTCATTGACCACTTATCTCTAAGACTCTTCTATCCAACTAGTGCTGACCTCCATCTGTCTGCTTACTATGATGCAAACTAGGGTTTCATGTGTCAATACCAAAAAGAGTCTCATCGGTTATTGTATTTTCCTAGGGAAGGCTTTGGTTTTTTGGAAGACATAGAAACAATCTATAATCTCCTAGTTCTGTTGTACACAAGAGCAATTGATATGCATTGTTTCATATGAAAAAGTATGATTGATGTTTAATTAGCTTAGCTTAGTTCTATTGTAGCTTAGCTTACTATAGGGGGTATTTCATTGACCACTTATCTCTAATCTCATAACCTTATCAAGCATATTGGGAAGCAGCCATTCACTTATTATGGTATTTCATTGACCACTTATCTCTAAGACTCTTCTATCCAACTAGTGCTGACCTCCATCTGTCTACTTATTATGATGCAAACTAGGGTTTCATGTGTCAATACCAAAAAGAGTCTCATCGGTTATTGTATTTTCTTAGGGAAGGCTTTGGTTTTTTGGAAGACATAGAAACAATCTATAATCTCCTAGTTCTGTTGTACACAAGAGCAATTGATACGCATTGTTTCATATGAAAAAGTATGATTGATGTTTAATTAGCTTAGCTTAGTTCTATTGTAGCTTAGCTTACTATAGGGGGTAGCAACTAGCAGATCAATTTCTTAACTCTAGTTTTGGCGAGAACATTTATTTTTTCTACATTAGTATTCTTCTTCTTTTTCAGTAATGAGAATCATTTTTCTCACTTTCTTCTACTTGAACAATCCGCTTCTGAATGTTGCTTTTGGGGAACACTTCATATTGTTTTATTTGTATTTTTATTTTCTGAGATAAAAAAAAAAGAGATACATATTGATCTATGTTCGTAATACATCAAGTGTCATTTATTTATGCGTAGCATTTTTCTCACTAAATATTAATTCTTTTTTTTTCACTTTATTTTTATTTATTAAAATTTTACACATTTTTGTTTGTAATTTATAGTTTAATTATCTTAAATGAATTTTTTAAATCTAGATAAAAATACAAGTATACTTGTTCTTGTCAAACAAAGAAAAGTATAAAATTGGAATTTCTTCAACAATTAATCTTAGTTAGATTAATTCTTAAAAACGTGATGAGTTCAAAAAATAAATAATTTTATATTCAACAATGTTATTTGTTCCAATTTATTTTATATCAATTTGTTCTACCTACATTAAATATATATACTTTTTTGTATTTAAAATATATGTACTTTAATGTAAGTTGAACAATACAAATGGATAAATTAATAAAATATAAATATTTAAATGCATATCGGATAATAGGGCATTTGCTCTAAGCAAAATTTTTTTTTTTTGAAAATTAAAATAACACTATTAACTAATTACCTGTTGTATATGTAATTTAACTATTATTTTTAATTGGATTGTAAATATAATATAATTATATATTTTAGTTTATATCAAAATCAGTAAATTAAATAAAAAATTAATATTAACATTATTAATTTATTTTTCAAAAATTTATGAAATAATTAATTATAAAAAATACAATATAAAAACTTAAATCATCCAAATAAAAGTATTTATTTAATTTTTTTTTAAAAAAAGCGGAAGCTAAATGATAGGTTTTACCTAGGCCCAACAGGTAAATTAGTCTTTGAACAATGACAAGAAGAGCAAATCACACTATAAATTTTGTTTTGGTGCAATTAAATTATTTATTTATTAATTCGGTTCAAATAGATTTCTAAATTGTTTCTCTTAAATTAATTTAGAAACTAATAACAAATTGACACTTTAAAATAAAATTTAATTTTTTTATAATAATAAAAAATAAATTATATTAAATATTATTTTTAAGGTCCTTTTATAATTCATCGCTGCATCAGTACATGGTTGTATACATTTTGTTGGATTTAAAGCTATATAATATTAGCTGTTTAAAATTATACAATCGGATCTATCAAATGTTCATTCTATAATTTGAACTGTTCAATTACTGTGGTGAGCCTTTTTTTAATAATAAAAAATTAACTAATTTATTTAATAAAATTAAAAAATTATTATTAAAAATAATATTTAATATAATTTAGTTTTTGTTATTATAAAAAATTAAATTTTAATTAAAAATATCAGGTGTCAATTTATCATTAGCTGCTGAGTTATCTCAATAAATTAAATTAAAGAAGATAAAAATATAAAAAATTTAAGAATTTATTTGTAGGATAAAAAATTTAATTATATTGAATCAAATTTTACATAGTAATTCGCTCTTTTGTAAATATAGTTGATGGAATAATTTACGATTTGTCCTTTTTACCTGATAGGAAAGAAGTGATATTTTAGTGGTAGAACAGACAAAAACATAGTAAAAATCCAAACTTTGTTCTCAACTACCAGCGAAAGCAGCCACAACTTTTGAAGCAATATCGCTCGCAAAATTCGCATTTCAACTTTTTAGCCAAGATTTTCTACTTCGAAGACAAAAACTTTAGAATCTCTCTGATTCTTTAGTGTGAGAAGCAAAATCTCTAGGAAATGCGGTCCATACCATTGGGAACCTCAGTATCTCCATCCTCCATAAACAACTACCTCGGTTTCAATTTCAAGAAACACCACCATAATCATCTTCCACAGCAGCAATCAATCTTTAGCTCTTCTTCTTTTAAGATTCCTCATGAGCTTTCTCTCTTGCCACTCTCAAAATCAGGTAACTCACAATATGTATCTTTTAATTCTTCTCCCGTTATATCTTGTTGGTTTTGCAGTTAGTGTGAAATCCTTTTCTGGGTTTTCTTTGTAGTTGTCATATCTGTTTATCTATGTATGTTGTCTATTGATATAGTCAAAATTTTGCCTGCTTATTGATTATTTCTATTTATGGCTAATTGCGAATCTTATTTTATGCTTGAATTTTAATTGTCAAGAAATTGGATAATGAGGTTGAAGATCTTCACATCCATTATTAAATGGCTTTGGTATGCTGAGTATGGTACTTTATTCGTTTAGACTAATTTAGTGCATAATCAATTTATGTGACCATCTAATTTATATCACAAGTTGATTTTGTTACTTTGTTTTGTTCAGGAGGATACTTTAGCTTAAAATATTGGTTGGAGATTTTCCTTTTCACTCTTCTTGCTATAAAGCTGCAGAACATGCCTTATATGATGTAATATTGAAGATAGCATGCATTTAGATTTCCTATAAACGTTGATATTGGCCATGTAACTAAATTTGGTGAATTATGTTATATTTATATGCTTATGAAGACAACATTTTGATGAAAACAAGCACCCCCCGGGTCTTCTTGCCCCTTTTGGGTCAATAAGAATATATCAATATGGCAATTTGTTAGTGTTATCGATATATTAATGTCCTCTGTTTTCATGTTTCTTTCTTTCTTTTTCTTTTTTTTTTCCCCCTTAAACATCTTTTATTATTTTTTATTTTTCAAACATGTCTTTTTTTTTCATATGTTTCTTCGTAACCGAACCAAGCTTTGGAGAGAGACAAGAATAGAAGTTTAGCTTTTGTACTTTGGTTGGTGGCGCAGTTCGTTGGATTTAAAAAGGTTAATATGATGATTCTGGTCCTTGACAGTAGAAATATGCAGAGCAAGTCAAGTGGTGGAATTATTTCCTACTGTGTCTCCGGAGATTGTTGTGAGGGAGGCAAGATTAGAGGATTGTTGGGAAGTGGCTGAGACTCACTGCAGTTCCTTCTTCCCTGACTACTCGTTCCCTCTAGATTTTGTATTGAGGATTGACAGGCTGGTGGCAATGTTATCAGGATTCTCAATACCATCTGGATGCCGGAGAACTTGTTTGGTTGCTGTCATTGGTAGCTCAGGTGATGAATTCTGCATTGGTAGTGAAGATTTCAAGATTAGAGGTTTTGATGGGAAATTCAGTCTAAACAAAGGATATGTTACTGGGATATTGACTGTAGATACGGTGGCTGATTTTCTTCCAAGAAAAGGCCCACTTCGGCAAAGAAGGTAAGTTAGCATTTAAAGGAAGTTTTATTACATGCGCACAATGTCAGTGGCTAGATGTTGCCTTTCAGTTAACTGGTAAACAACAATAGTGCTTTCTTGCTGTTTACTGAGAATTATGTTGCTTGCTAAACTTTGGAGATTGTTAAAGTTTTGAGATGCTTATCATCTTGGCGGTATGAATTATATTAGGAGGATATAGGCCCTAAGCTAGATGATCTTTGTCATTAAATGCTTGATTTTTATTAGAAGAATTAACAGTGATAACATATGAATGTTTTCAGATTTGAACATAATAATTTGGTCTATTATCAACCAAAGTTTTATAATCAATTAAGGGGTCAATTACAAGTGTTATGGCCACTGGCTCATAGCTGTTTGGCGTTGTTTTATGTTAAACATACTGGCAGATAATATTCAAAAAACTTCACAGCATATCAATAAAAGGAACTGATGAACCCACAAGGTCAATTTAAATGATATGTATTGGGAATAAAATAGACCCAAAGATAATATTCCATCCCACTCGTAGAAAGCACTTTAAAATTAGACTCGCTAGATTTTTGGAACTCTTAAAAGGTCAAAAGATATCTTTAGACAGAAATCCTTGGGAACAGGTCCAAAACCAAAAGTCTACTAGAATTGTATTTGATATTTTGGACATATCCTTGTTTGTTGGATGTTTTAGACGTTTAACTTGCATTTTGTTATGTATCAATCATGTTATAGTGGAGGGTTAAGCTTACCAGGGTCCAGGGAAAATATATGCACAATGCACATGACAACCAAAGAGGAAAATAAACTTGGAAAAGGCATGACAGTGAGAATGGGGAACCTTGATATGATCGACTGCATGTGATATTTTGGGTTACACGTGATTGTTTGATGGTGTGGTGAGTGCATACATGTCCAAAGGAACGTTTGTCCTCATCTGTATATGAACCCATTTTCTCTCTAGAAAGAAACCTCTCTGTCGAAGACTTACTATATATCCACAGGATTCCCTCTTTTAAAGGAGCACAATACAAATTCCTTATTCTATCCCTTTAAGACTGTACCCATACAACTCTTATTCCCACATTATAGAATAATCATGAACATACTTAAGATTTTCACAACCATGTTAACACAATTTTGTCATGGTTATCCAGTCATTCTCACATCTCTCTTCAGCTTATTTTCCTATTGTGTTTAATGTCCATGTAGCATTGCTCATCTTCCTTCCCTTGGGAATTGGAAAACCTCCACTAGATGCTATTAACAGTGGCTCTGGAGTAAATATTAGATAATCGATTTTTCTAGTTGTGTTGTACGAGTTGATTGTCGGTATTTGCTATCTGATTGATACTTTGAGCTTGAAATATGTTACGAAGTTCTTTCATTTATTTCCCTGGTTCTGTGATGCAAGTGTTTGGGAATCATAAGAAATAGAACTCATGGTGAATAAACTTTAGCAAGTGTGAATATTGATATCGTTCAGGTTTTAGCTCGTGTTGTCATTATCATTTTTAACTTCTTTGATATTCACTTGATTTTTTAGATGTACACCCGGCATCTCCCATAACAAGGGCATTTTCTTTGAAATTTTAGAAGCTGGTACTTGATTAAACTTTTAATTCATTAGATTGATTTTCCATTTGTCCTAGAGGTACACTAGTCCTCAGTTGCTGTTAGAGGTCTTGATGGTGTTTTCAAGTAAACTCAAGGACTTGTCCTATATCAGTTTTTTAAATGTGTGGTTTTCCTGATTAAACAATATTATCTGAATTCCGAATGGCCAGAGTAGGATTATATTTCATCTCAACTTGTTACAGCTAAACTATGCCTTCACGATCCAACTTATATGAATTGCTGATGATAGCTGATCTTGGGTAAAGAAGCATCTGAGTTTAGAGGAAAGCATGTACTTTAACGGTTGGATCCTTATAGTCCTATCCTTGAACATATATCTGTTGATATATAGGCACTCTTACTTTTTCAAGTTGATTTTTACAATTTTAGTAGTAAAATAAAGAAGGAAGCTTTATAGTAAATGTATGGTGTCCTACGATTGCTACTTCATATGAATCTCCACCTACTTTCTTCATCCATTTTCTAAACAGAATTTGCTCGTCTATTTTGGCAAGTGTATGTTGCGAAATAGAACCAATTTATGGGTTCCTCTGGAAAGGGCCCAAAATTGGAAAATCAGTTTAGTCTGCTTTCATGTCTTTTGAGCATGCACTAGAATAATCCGCAGCTTGATATATGTAACAGATTCTGTAATTAAACTCGAGATAGTTTAGTAACCAATAAATTAATGATTTCAGTGGAATTACTTGTTTTTCTGAACAAGAAAATGGATTATGATTATATGGGGTTGGTGAAGTTGAGGTAAAGGTCAGATAATGTTACAAAAATTTTGAGTTGGTCATGGGCTGTTACCATAAATAATGGGGCTTGGGAAAGATGTAGCGTTGAAGATGGGAGCAACCAGGAAAATAAGAAAAAGTGGTACTAGTCTTTATTCTGAATAAAGAGAACAAGGAAAGAAAATCAAATTCCATATGGTCCGACACCATACGCAGAATTATCTGAAAGCTCATGTTGTGAGTGAGATAAGCTTGATTATTTTTTTAGCTGTGTATTTAATTGTTCCTTAATACTTACATTTCATAACTGATACTGGTTGCATAATATGATGAATTGCTGAAATTTTATCCTTGCCAATGGTGCTTGCATATTTGTTCAACAGGACTGGGATTGCATATATATCGAATGTTGCAGTTCGAGAGAAATACCGACGGAAAGGGATAGCTAAGAGACTAATAGCCAAGGCAGAGGCTCAGGCAAGAAGCTGGGGCTGTCGTGCCATAGCATTGCACTGTGATCTGAACAACCCCGGGGCCACAAAACTGTACAAAAGCCAGGGATTCAAATGTATCAAAATACCGGAAGGAGCGAACTGGCCTCAGCCTAGGACCTCTCCAGATATCAAATTCAGCCTCATGATGAAGCTTCTGAAAACCCCAACTGGCCAGGTAGATTTGTAGGAGCATACATTCATAAAATCTAGGTAGAAGATGAAAATAGGACAATTTGAATTACCACTTGTTGTGCATAGATATATATACACATACCATTAATGGGTGCTCCACTGTACTTATGTTGCTTGTAATGTCTTGCATCTGCCTGCCAGTTTGTGTAACATATCATGGCAATTGATGTATAGAAAGTATTATTTATTTTGCATTGAATTTCTGCCATTTGAGATGTGCTTCTCTAGTTTAGACTGTGCTTGTCAATTGTCATTGCTAATTTATCTGACCTCATCTGATATTTGTAAAAAGATGACAAATGTCAGTTATTAAACTTTGGTTTCAAAAGCTTAAAAATTATTAGCGGTGGGTGGTTGCATTGTCTATAAACAATTTGTTGGCAGTTCATTTTGTAATTATATATTAGGAAATTTTCAAAATATGTTAAAAAAACTCTTAAAATATTATAAAAATATCTATACTTAATTTTTTTTTTCAAAATGCCAAAAATGTTTAAATTATTATAAAAGTATTTACATTCAAAAGTCAACATAAAATACATTTTATATCAAAGTCAACTTAATTTTAAATATAGCAATACTTAAAAGTGTACCTAAAGTTGATAAAAGTATAACTAAAGTTTACACAAAGCCTATACTAAACTATATAACTATATCAACACCGGCCTACTATCCAAAATATATCTAAAGTTCTTCCAAAATATATCAAAGTATATCCATATTTAGCGCAAGCATTGGTATTTTTCAAAACAAAAAATTAAAAAAAGGTAAATTGAAAATTGAAATATTTAAAATATGAAAAAAAAAACATCACTATTTTTGAAATAATTAATTAAAAAAACTATCCCATTATAATATTGGCTTAATACAAATATACTCCCTCAAATTGTGAAATAACCCAATTTAACTCGTTTCCAGCCCAATAAATGAAGGGCAAATAAAGTCCAATCTATTTTAACTAATAAGGAAATTTAAAAAAAAAAAGTGAAAATTTCCCAAAATATTATAACAATATTTTCATTTAAAATTTTTTTAAAACTACCAATGATACTTAAAAATATTATAAAAATATCTGCATTAACAAAAGAGAATTTTACAAAAATATCAAAAATAAGTATTGTTTTTCATTTTTACGGCCGCTTAATATTTTTTTCAATTTTACTGAAAACGACTTTCTAAAATTATAACAGTATTTAAATCTCAAAGTTACCTCAAAATATGTCAAGATGGTATATCTTCTGCATACCTTGGGGATATCTTGATTCAATTTTCACAAAAAAAATAAAAAAACAAGAATAAGAATAATTAAATCATTAAAGAAGAAGAAGAAAAATAGAATTCAATCAAAATTCAAAACATCACAAAATCTCAAACAAATAGTTTGGTATACCTTTTTAGAATACTTTGGGTATATATTGGGGATACCTTGGGAATATATTTATTATACCTCAGGAATATCTTGGGTATATCTTGAGAATTCTCAAGAAATTTCTTAGGAGGAATTCTCTGGAAATATTTTGGATATATCTTGGGATACTTCGATATACGTTTGAGAATTCCATGAGAAATTCTTTGGGAATACCTTAAGAATTTCTTGAAAATTCCCTAAAAGAAATTCTTTAGAAATACCTTGGGAATATTTCAGTATATCTTTAGGAATTTCTTGAGAATATTTTCGATATGCCTTGGAGATACTTTGGGTATATTTTAGAGATATTTTAGAAATTTTCACCAAAAAAATAAAGGAAAAAATCGACAACAATACAGGCAAAATTCAATAATTAATCCAATAACTATAAATAAACGACGATTGAATGAGGAAATGATTAAGAAGAAGAGGAAGAAGAAGAGGTCATAGAAGTTGAAGCAATAGCCAATCGTAGCCTTAACCGGAAATCATCTTCTTCCTCCTCCTTAATGATTAGTGCTTCATCGATTTTGTGAAAAAAGTTCAGGAGAGGGATTGAACTGAGAAGAGTAGAAGAATCGCAACATTGTTA
This sequence comes from Balakata baccata, assembly GCA_949630135.1. Lineage (NCBI taxonomy): Eukaryota > Viridiplantae > Streptophyta > Magnoliopsida > Malpighiales > Euphorbiaceae > Balakata > Balakata baccata. The sequence goes on along the minus strand of CATIWF010010713.1, from coordinate 57,570 downwards.
ATTGGTAGAGGTAAAAAAAAATTTCAATACAGATGAAAAGACGAAAAACTATCAATAAATTTGAAAAAAAAAATGTGTAAATTTCGGTAAACTGTGAAAATATCTCTTAAAAAAATCACTTTAAAGTATACCAAAAAAATGCACATTTGGTATATATGTGGTATACCTTAGAAATAGCTTAGAAATTCCTTGAGCATACTTTGAAAATTTCTTGATAATATTTCGAGTATACCTTAGGAAATATCTTGGAAATTCCTTAAAAACACTTCAGGTATAATTTAGGAATGCTTTGAGAATACTTCGTGAATACCTTAGAAATTCTTTAGAAATATCTTGAAAATATTTTGGATGTACCTTAGTTGAATTGCCTAGATTTTCACCGAGAAAGAAGAAGAATTAAATAATTAATAAATCCGTGATTTTAACAACATCACAAGGAGACATCTATGAATTTTCGAAACAAGGGATAATGCAAACATTAAAAATCTAAAACAGAGTTTTTCTCTGGCAGAAAAAAAAAAACAGAAATTCAAAAAGGTTTATAAATTTAATGGCATCTCTTTCAACATATTGGATTTATAAATTTATGCATATAATCTCTCCTTCAAGATTTTCCTATCTCCACCACATTCAATTCATATATAAGAGAAAATTTTGCAGTTGCCACTTCATTGCCACCGGCACAACCGCTGCCGTCTCACTAAACCCAAAAGGCAAACCAAATGATGCTTTTTCTTTGTCCATGCATTTGACCTGTCATTCTATCAACAAACTGATTAGTTAATTGCATGAGTCATTAATTTTGAAAAATCGAAATATATTAGTTCATGATTTCGCAATCATGGAGATGAGGCTAAATCCCATGGTCGATAATTCTCAGCAGCCGCATCGCCAGCATACGCCGGCTACTCCATCAATGAGGTTCTCATGATGGAGATGGTAGATTTTAAATAGAAAGAATATAGAAGTGGTAAAACTAAAAAGACATTTCATCAAAATGAAAAAAAAAAAGAGGAGATAATTTGTGAAATTTTCTATATATATATTATCCGTTCAACTTTATTCGCAAATTATACTATGGATTACAGTTCATATTGCAACATAAACTAAATAGTGTGAGAAGCACACTATTTATTTTATAAATAAATTAAATTTACATAAATTCATTTATTGATATATGTTCATTAGTTTATTAGTAAAATGTTCATTAGTTTATTAATAAATATTTATTTTATTTTAAAATAAAATTAACAGCTATTTTATATTTTTTTTATATTTTCAAATGCTATTTGTCTCGATTTATTATTTTTTCAATGTATTTGTCTCGATTTTGTTACATTTTGAATTTCTTTGAAGAAGATTCAACGAATTTATATTTACAAATGAAAATACAAAAAAAATTCATTAAATTAAGTACACAGAGAAATAAAATTAATTTGTATTAATATAAGAAATAAATATTTATTAATAAATTAATGAACATTTTTAAATAAATTAATAAACCTTTAGTTCATTCGTAATGAATATTTTCAGTTTATTTGTAATGAACATTTTCATTAAACTAATAAACATCTATTTTATTCATAATGAACTTTTTTAATGAACTAATGAATCTTTTTCAATAAACTAATAAACCTTTAATTCACTCGTAATGAAGATTTTCAATTTATTCGCAATGAACATTCTCAATAAATTAATAAAACTTTACTTTATTTGTAATGAACTTTTTTTAATTATGTAATGAACATTTTTCAATAAACTAATGAATCTTTAATTCATTCATAATAAATTTTTCAGTTTATTCGTAATGAACATTATCAATAAACTAATAAACATTTATATTATTCGTAATGAATATTTTTTAATGAATTAATGAATCTTTTTCAATAAACAAATAAACCTTTATTTAATGACAGATAATGAATATTTACAAAAATGTCACAATATAATTGATAGTTGTGTAAGTTTGATTTATTTACAAAATTTTTACCGTCTCTTATATGTATGATGAGCCTTGGTTTATAATGTTACATAAACAGTGGTTCAGCAAATAACAATTGAACTTTGTTTCAATAGGCCCAAACTGAAGGATCCAAACCTAGGGCTAAATTCATATTTTCTTACGCAAATTATATCATGGATTACGGTTTACATTGTAATATGGACCAAATATATATGAGAGGTACGGTGACAATTTTGTAAATAAAACAAACTTATACAGATTTATTTATTGATATAGGTTCATTAGTTTATTGATAAATGTTCATTTTATTTTAAAACAAGATCAACAATTATTTTATATTTTTTATTTGCATTTTCAGATGCTATTTATCTCGATTTGTTGTTTTTCTGATGTGTTTTATTTTTATTTTTTGTTCTGTTTTGAGTTTTTTTGAAGATGATTTAATGAATTTATACCTAGAAATGAAAACAAAATAAATATCTATTAAATTAAGTATACATAGAAATAAAATGAACTTGTATTAATATAAGAAATGAACTTTTATTGATAAACTAATGAACCTTTTTCAATAAACTAATAAACTTTTAGTTCATTTCATAACGAATATTTTCAATTTATTCGTAATGAACCTTTATTTTATTCGTAATAAACTTTTACTTTATTCGTAATGAACCTTTATTTTGTTTGTAATGAACTTTTTTTTAATAAACTAATAAATCTTTAATTTATTCGTAATGAACTTTTTCAATTTATTGACAATGAATATTTTCAATAAACTAATGAAACTTTACTTTATTCGTAATGAACTTTTTTCAATGACATCAATAAACTAATGAACTTTTAGTTCATTTATAATGAATATTTTCAATTTATTCGTAATAGACATTTTCAACAAATTAATAAATCTTTACTTTATTCATAATGAAATTTTTTTAATGAATTAATTAATATTTTTCAATAAACTAATGAATTTTTATTTAATAACAAATAATGAATATTTACAAAAATGTCACTGTGTGATTGATAACTATGTAAGTTTGATTTATTTATAAAATTGTTACTGTCTTTTACACATGTGATGGACTTTGGTTCATAATATTATATGGATCAAAATCCGGCATATAACAATTGATTTTCTTAGGATTGGGCTTGGTTCCACTTAGGGCTGTTCAGAAAATTTGGATATCCAACTAATTTAATTGGTCCAATCCAAACCAATCTAATATTTGACTTCAAAGGGATTTTTTATTGGGTTGGGTAAAATTTATTCAACTCATTTATACTTCATGGGTTGAATTGATTAAAAAATTGTTGGATAGATTATATTCCACTCTCATTCTCAATTTTAATTTTTTTCGTGGCTTTCCTTTTTTTTAATAGTTGACACATGTATCAAAATTTTTTCCTTTTGTTTTCTAACATTTTGCTGTTACTCCTATTAGTTAACTCATTAATAATTGTGCTGTTTTTTTTTTACAATAAAATACAAACAATTATTTGTATAAAATCTTGAGTTGGAGCATGCAATCTATTATGATTATTTTTTAAATTTATGAAAAAAAAATTCTTTTACTATGTAAAATATAAATATTATATAACTTTTTATTACATTTTCTGTATTTTTAACAATAAGTTATCTCTTTTAATAATATGATATTTACATAATTAAAATAGAAATATGTATCGCTTAAAAAATAAAGAGAATAATAGAAAACTAATAAATAAAAGATATCTAGCAATACTCATATTTTAATAAAAAATTGTATATTTTAATTCTAAAAAATACATATTTTATAGATGAAGTCTTCAAATTTTATTTTATTCTAATTAATAATTTTTATTTTAATATAATTAATTTCAAATTTTGAAATTAAATTTTATTCTAATTAATACGTAATTATGGTTTTCTTAAGCAAAAAAATGTAATAAGTAAGATATAATTTTGTTAACTTTTGTTCATTTTTTTGCTAAAAAAGTCATATTATAAAATATACCAGTAATATTATACAAAATAATTAAATATATATATATATATATATAAATTAACATAATTAAGATTAATTAAGAAGTTGTATGGTGTGGGTTATTGTTTGTAGAGGGAATTAAATAATGAAGAAAATATGATCTTATACAAATATTTACCAATATTAATAAGATTATTCAAAATAATTAAATACAAATTTATGTAATTAAAAAATAAAAAATTATTGATTTGGAAGACATAAATAAATTATGAAAGGAAAAAAAAAGAAAAATTTTCATAAATACCAAAAAAATGAAAAATAATTACAACTTTACTTTTCATTAATATTTTTTTCAATTTCACCGAAAAATACTTTCATTAATTATAACAATATCTAAATCTCAAAATTATCCCAAAATATGCCCTGACATATATATTTGGCATATTTTTGGTATACATTGGAGATATTTTGGTTTAGTTTTCACCAAAAACTAACAAAAGAATAAGAACAAGAATAATTAAATCATTAAAGAAGAAGAATAATAAGAATAACATTTATTCAAAATTCAAAACATCGCAAAATCTAAAATAAACAGTTTAGTATACTTTTTGGAATATCTCTGAAATTTCTAAAAAATACCTCGGAAATACTTTGGATATACCTTAAGGATTTTTGGCTATACCTTGGGAATTCTCAAGGAATTCGCCGAGTGAAATTTTCTAAAAATATTTTGGATATACTTTGGAAATATTTCCGTAAATATTTGAGAATTTCATGGGAATATCTGAAGTATACATTGAAGATATTTTGGATATATTTTGAAAATTTTCTGTAAAAAATTTCTTAGAAATACATTGTATATATTTTGGGGATATTTAGGTATACTTTTAGAAATTGCATGAGAATACCTCAGATATACCTAGGATTCCTTTGGTATAGCTTAGGAAAACTTTGAGAATTTCTCGAGAATACTTGAATATTCCTTAGGAATACATATAATCAACTTCATATCATATATCGGAATATCGGAGAATAGCACCATAACTATAAAACGTACATTTGTACTCATCAAACCAAAAGATTAGCAGTACAGGAATTATTATTATTATTATTAGAAGCGTCAAAATACAAACCATGATCACTGTAAGCGTATATGCTTGATGATGAGACCGACGGACAATAAAGGTGAAGAACGCGATTTAGAATGTAACGCTCCTAAAAGCATATATGCTTGAACCCCTATTCCATGACAAATTCAAAGGACAAATCAGAGAAAACGTCATTCTTAACGGCCGTCAATCTCGAAGAGGTCGACTTCTGTTGATAAAATTATAACCACCGCCATAGCAACAATCATCCATAGTATTGATGATATGGTCGGCGACGACAGAGAATTCAACAAGAATATTGGAAAATTGACCAATGGCTTTGATTTTATCTCTGCCGATATACTACTTGCTTGTTCTTAGAGATGATCAGAGAGATACATGAGAGAGAAGGGAAAAAAAGTAATATTGAAAAAGAAGGTAAAGACGAAAATAATTTTGGTAAAAATAAAAAACAATAAAAGTGATGGTAATTTTTTTAAAAAATATATATATATTTCAGTAATTTGTGTAAAATTCTCAAAAAAAAAAAAAAAAAAATTGGAAGGAAAAATAAGTTAAAAATTAATAACCACAAGATTCAAAATAATATTCAATTTATTTGTAAATACAACCCAACCCAATCCAATATTCAACCAACCCATCTTCCATAAAATTATTGGCTTGGGTTGGTTTTAAGTGAATAAATTATTCATTAAAATAAACTTTAATGGTGGATTGGGTTAGATTTTTACAATGTTTGGTCCAATTCGGCTCGTGAACAGCCCTAGTTCCATTGATGGGCCACCTATATATGTATATACACTATTCACGAACGATGGCCTTTCAATTGAGCTGAAATATTGAAAACGAATTATTTTATTATGCATATAAGTGCATACGTAGTATAAGAACAACAAACAAAATAGAGTTGGGAAAAAGCCGTTAAATTAAAAAAAATACTATTATTAAAATAATGTATAAAAAAAATGTGACACATGTGAATTCATTTGGAACACTTAGTACTGTCCATAATATGATTTGTCTTTGAGAACTATAGATAAATAAAGAAATGAAGTTTTAGGTTGAATCATTTTGAGTTCGGATTATCAGTATTGATTTCGAGTTTTAAATTAGGTTAATTGAGCATATCATTAAATTAATATATCTTTTGAATGCTAAATTCAAATAATTTTTAGATTTACATCGACCTATTTGAATATCATTAATTTAAAATTTAATTTGGCGAGTCAGTCGATTAAATAAAAAAAATAGTGTAATTATTATTTTTTTTTTCAAAAAAAAAAAAAACCACAGTTGCCTCTAATCTAAGTAAAAGTATTAAGTGATTGTTGAAAAATAAACAAACTTATTAGTAATTGATAAAAGAAAATTACTTAAAAAATAATTAGTTATTATTTTATATTTTTCTAATAAATATTTAAAATTTAGTAAAATAATGAGTTTCAACAATCCCTTAAAAGCATTACTCAAAACACAATAGAAAATCACATAACACAATATTGTAATTTTGGTAGACAAATATATGTTTGTTTTTGGACAATTGTGAATGCAAGTAAGGTGACTCTCATGCATGTTTTAGTATATAATTAATATGTTCTAAGTTTCTATTCCATCAACATTAAATTTGACAATAAAGAGACAGCTTAGACACTTCAAATTTCCATAAATTTGATTTTTTTTTTTTTTAATGTGAGTTGACCAATGAGCAAATCAATGTAATTCTTGGATCTCACCCATTTAAAACAACTCAAAAACACCACCAAATTTTCCAAACACCTTTCATATTCATTGCTTTATTGTCGGTGACACATTATAATGCTTCATTTCATATATTTCACTGTACTGCTACATAGTCCAAAATATTTACTTCGTCCGTCTTAAAAAAGATATACTTATTTTCATTTTATGCACATATTAAAAAAATTAATTAGTTTAATTTAATTAATATTTTTTATTTAATATTTTTTCGAAAATATCATCAATTGATTATTATCTATGCAACTCAAATTAACACTTTAGAATGCTTTTATAAATGCTAACAAATTTCAAGAATAATTTAAACAACAATTAAAAAAATTGATTTTTTATTGATATAAGTGATGACATATGAATAACAGTAAAATTGTAAAAAAGTGGTATATAATTTTGGACAGATAAAAATAAAAAGCAAACCTATCTTTTCTGGACGGAAGAAGAATATTGCTATTTTATTGTCTTATATTGTCTCTCAAAAAGTACTATTCTTTCCGTTTCATAATAACTGTCGTTTTTTTAGAAAATCTCAAATACCATTTATATGTCGTTTTTATATTATCAATGAAAATTAATTTTTTTTTTCAAATTTACCCTTATACTTATCAATTCAAAGTTATTAGTATTATGTTAAATTCAAAATTTTTAGTCTTTCAAAATCGAGCGTAACTTAATTTTTATAATTCATTTTTTTTAAATTTAAGACTAATTAATGAATTATTATTTCTAATGAAATCATCAAAAGCGACAGTTAATATGAAATGGAAAGATAATTACTTTACTATAAAAAAAATTCGAATTTATTAACCAAGAAATACTAATACTTTATTTTAGATAGACAGAAAATGATACAAAATCATGCGGAATAAATAGACTCTTCAATTAGAAGTCAAATTGATATTATATTTTAAAAAAAAGTGACATAAATATTTATTTTTACCTTATAAAAGCATAAATATGTATCGTTATAAATTATATAAATTGAATTTAATTGATTTATATAACATTAAATTATTCAACATATAAATTGAATTCGATTTGATCAGATAATTGAAATTGAACTCCAAATATGCTCTCTCCTAAATGGGATGATGATTTTATTGAAAAGTCACATTGCATTTCTGCCAATTTAAGTTATTTGAATGATTAAAATTTTTAGGTGACGTGGAGGTAGAATTGAAGAATGTGAATTGTCGTATGTTATAATTTGCTTGCTAGCTTACCGTGATCTGTAGGCAACAACCTCCGTCAAGTAAACTGTCAATGCCGTTCTGTTTTAATTTTTATTTTTACTGCAAACGAACTACACCGCTCCTAAGTTATTCTAATTTTAATTTAGAAAAAAAAAAAATTCATTTCACCAACTTTAATTAATCGAACTTAAACTCAATTCCGAATTTATTTTTTAATTCGAAATTTTACAATTTTTATCACTATATTAATACTAATAAAATTTAATCTACGAAAAGAAAAGTAAATTTTATATTGTAGAGATCTATTTCTAATTATTTTATTATGCACGTGCAATGTTAATTTTTTTTATTTCTTTTAAAAAAACTTTATTTTCAAGGGCAACGTTCATATCTTGGTAATCCCAAGAAAATACATGGAATAATATTTTTCGAAGTCAAAACCCAATTTTTTACAAATATAATATAAAGGATATGCATGGGTAGCCTAGGGCTGGCATTCCATGACTTACGAATCTTTGTCTGCTTGGTGTAATATTTATAAAAATAATTTCTATTTCTTTTATTTTTCTTCAAAAAATAAAATATAATGAAAATTTGATCCATTGACTTGAGAGGTCTTAACCATGGTTAATGGTTTATAATTATGATCCAAATCCCGATGAGTATTTGTTTATTTCATCAGCATTTGCGGCACAAATATGGGTTCAACCCCTTTGAAAATTTGGAAACCTAACCATTTAGGAGCTCAACGTCTTTAAGGATTCTGTCTATATATACATCTTGAGGATACAATACTTTGTAATAACTAAATATTTTCCGAGTTTTGATTTAATTATCTATTTGTTTTTCGAGAGTCTTATTAATTAATTTGAAAGTCTAAGAAACTCATAACTCATTATTTTTTTTAATAGGAAAGATATCATTAAAAAATCAAAATAGTGATACAACATCTACAATATAACTTAAAATTGATAATAGAATATTAAGATATAACAATATTATAAAATTTAAATTAAGAATATAAAATAACTACATATGACCACTTCTGCATGATTCTTGAAAAATTTTGATGTTTTTACATTTTTTAACAACTCATAACAATTAATTGAATTTCTTTAGAATTTGATTTTATATTGTATTGTATATCTAAAACAACTTGAATTAATTGATACTAACCCAAAAAAAAAAATTTCATAAAAATTATTTTTCAAAAAACTAACAAACATTCCTATAAAAGGAATAAAAACTCTATAAAAGGAGAAAAATATCCACAGAGGGAATAGAACTCCACAAAGGGAAAAAGAAATTAGATAGTAACTATCTAAATTTATTAAAACTAACGAATAAAACAAATCAAATAATTGGCAGCCTAAAAATTATAAAGATTAAAAAAAACATAAAAAAAATGAGAAAAAAAGTGGAAGGGATTGAGAGAAAAAGGATAAGCCATTATATAGCTTTTTTAGTATTTTAGATAAAAGTGTATGGATATACTTTGATTCGAATTCCTAAATTATTATTATTTTCCCCATAAAAATCTTATTGAATAACAATTAAAAATAAAAATGAATGTCAATAGAACTTATTTTTATTTCTTTTGCCTTTAAATGAATGTCAATAACACGTTTTAATACATAAATACCACCAACTTGTTTAAAAGCGTCAGTGCACATCTGAATTTATAAATTAAATAGGAGCTTGATATAGAAAATAATCAAAGTTTAGAAATTTAATAATGAAAAGGCTAAAAGTTTAAGGGTCTGAATGCATATTTTGTATGACAACATGAATTTTCGGAGATCATAAACCACAGTGGAGGTCTCGTAAGCTACTCGAGCTGGATCTATGAAATACTTGGATTCGTTGAGTCGAGTTGGAGTAGTTCGAGTAATTTATCGAGTCGAGTTCTAGTATCATAAAGCTTGTGAACTTAATTGAGTAATTTTATTTATTTGTTTATTAAATTACTTTTAAACTATGAATATTTTAACATATTCTAATTTAATCGAGCTGAATTAATTCGAATCAATTCAAATCGAGTACACAATTTATTAAAATTTGTAGTTGATTTGAGTTTTTATTGAATTAAGTTAGAATAGTTAGAATATTTTTTGATTAGTTTCAAACAATTGAAAAAAAGCTCAATCGAATTCGAAATTTGAACCTTTTAATTGAGTTGAGCTTGAATTTGATATCCTTTCGAGTTGAATCGATCATACCCAATAAAATAGTAGCATAGTTGAGCTTGTGATTAAGAAGTAACAACTGTAATTTGTTTGTCATAAATGTGATCACATGTTTCTAATAAAGACTAATGAATAATGATAAAAAAATATTTAATATTTCTTTTATGTTTTTACAATTTTATCCATATTTCAAAATTGAGTTGTAATTTTATCAGAATTCTAAAACCAAGTGAATTTTTAAATATTAAAATGAATATATAATGGAAAAAATTTAATTTGTTGATCATTGTATCTATTATAAGATCTGTATAATAATATTAAAAATGAAAGAGAAAATAATTAGTACAATTACTGTCATCTTTCTAATATGAATATCCAAAGGAAAAAAAAAATGAAAGTGATATTTTAAAGATGATTTTAATAATTTTTAAGGTGGAACTGAGATGATACAGATTATTCTCTATTATTTAGGATCTCAAGTTCGAATTTTGGATAAAAAAATACTTTTAAAAATTAAAATAATCCATTTTAAGACATGTCCAACGGCAATGACCCTATTTAGTAATTTCAGCTTCAAAAGTATTAAATGGATAAAAATAAAAACAAAAAGCAAATAACCGATTTGTATTTAGACTTGTGAATTAATAATGCAGTGAAATGTTTGACTGGTTAACCAGCGGTGACTCAGGATTCACTTGCATTATGCAAATAGTTCTTAGTAGGGCTGTTCATCGATATTAATTAACCAGTTCATCTATCAAATTCAATCCGATTCATATTCGAAAAAATTAGCATTCAAATAGTATTGATTTAAATTGGATTAAATAATTATGTGTTAACATTTTTTTTGGATTGGTTTGGTTAAATTTACCAAATTATTCACCAAACTATTTAAAATTATTATATCACTTTATTTGCTTTATATAAACTATTAGACCATTTTATTTTACTTATTTTAAGAATATAATTCAATTCATTTTACAGTTTGTTTTTTCAATACATTATTATTATTATGGATTTGGTTTCCAGATTAAACATTTAAATATATTCCTACTAGAATTATTGATATTAAAATAATAATTTGATTGAAAGTATTGAAATTAAAAATAATATTAAAAAAATAACTTAATTTTTTTTTACTTTTTTTACTCAAAATTTTTATTAAATTTGTTATAAAATTTTTAGAAAAATTACTTTAGCCATTTTTAATTTGTTTACATAAAAAATTTCAATATTATTTTTTCTAAATTTTTTATTATTAAAAATAAATTATATGATTTTATAGTTAATATATATTTATTACCGTTTTTATTGAAAAAAATTATTATTTTTACTATTAAAAAATTAAATGTTAAAGTTTTCGATAATTTTTTAAAAAAATAATTACACATTTAAATTATTACATATGCATATGTGGGGCAATATTTAATACGTATGAATCAAAATCAAATAAGTCAAGACGATCGGAAATTGACTGTATTGTGATTAAAACAGTACTAATACAATTAGGGTCTAATTACAAGCTCAAAGAAAATAACTAATTAGTATACGGATTTATGATACTAAATAATTGAATGAGACTAATAAAAGGGGCAAAATCGTAAAAGTATAATTTTTGGTCCAGCGTGTGAGTTGTGAGCCGAGCACACCAAAATGTAAAACACATTAAGACAAGTCTGTGAGTAAAATTTTACAACATAATTTCTCTGCTTAGAGTCTCAAATTGACAATAAAATCCATGTCCCAAATAAGTTTAAAATTGGTATAAAAAATACATATGAAAATTGGTGTTAGAGTGCAATTATAAGAAATAAGATCTTTAAAATAAGTTGTTGGATTAACTATTGCAAAACCAATCCAAATTGATATCCAATCCAATTATATTTAGTCTTCTGGGTTGGGTTGGGTTGGTTTTCAACCATTAACTTATTCACTAATTATTTTAATGGGTTGGGTTGGATTCATAATAAAAATTTAACCAATTTGACCGTGAACACCCTTAGAAATCTTGACTAAAAACCTGAATAGTTGATCTGTAACATTAATTCTTGGAATCTTCATCTTCTGTTTTACATTAAGATCAAAGTCTACTTGTTTTTACATTTTCTTAATTTGTTCCTCAGAGATCTAACCACATACATTACTTATAAGATATAGTCAACCCAATGCAATCTGAATTCTCTATGTTCACATCAAATTTCATTTTAGAGTATTTTACAACATTTTCTTAATTTGTATCCAGAACAATGTGTTGTTTTCATTTTTAGGTTCAAACTTAAACCCCATTTCCCCATAATTTTAATGTAACCTTCTGAACTATACCAAAAGTGAATTGCAGAAATGTGCTTTAAAGTTATGCAAAACCGAACTAAAATTGAAAACTGAATGTACAAGTGGTAACTCAACTATAATGCAGTATGTGCATTTTCTTTTTCAATACTTAAAGAAAAACAAAAAAGATGCAAACTTGTCTGCAGATTTATGCATTCAATTCCATATAATAAAGGGCCTTATGATTCTAACAGTGTGATCCTTGCCTCATAAAAGGAAAACATTTTCGCCAATGTAATTTCCAAAATGCAGAGAAAAATGAGACGAAAGTTTGCATATAGAATCTAATCTGGCAGATTACCAATTGATATAGAGCAAGTTAAGCTGTTCTACAAGATGTGAACTTCAACATTTCAAAAAAATAGGACGAAGCAGGGCTTCTCCCGCTGCTCCCCAGTTGACAAAATAAAAAGAAAAATCTCAAACTGTACAATTGTTCGAAGCTCCTCGTTCTCTTTAACTTCCTACATTGTCGCTACCTGAATCTGTAAGAATGGTTAACCTCCTTGCCGTCTTCAAAAACTCACTGCCAATTACAATTAGAAATTGAATAATGTACCTACGTCAGGGAACTTTATAATGAAGATAGAAGCCAAAACTTTAGTTGAAAGTATAACAACCGAAAAGAACGATTCGATTAGAAAAAGTACATGAATTTACCTGAAGGGCTCGTCCCCTGTGTGTTTGATAGTACCTGCTGCATCCCTGTAAAACACACTGCTCAACATATCTGAATTCTCAATGCCAAACATGTTAGCTAATTTTCCATGCAGCTCTTCGTATGAACCAAGGACGGAAAGGTCAAGGGTTCGACCCACATCTTCCGATTCCATAAACACTTTGCAGTGACCAGTCTCCAAGCCGAGGTCGGTTTTTTGGTGACCTTTGTATGACGGAGACCCTTCATCCGACGAATTTTCCAGTGTACCAGTTTGATGAAATGCAGAGATGGAACCATCAGATAGATTTGTTGTCCTCTCTTGATTTCCATCAGATGAAATATTTCCATTTGTATCGCCAGAACAACTTTGAGAACTCTGTTGGTCTGCAAGAATTAGTTGACCGAACAAGAAGATGTGTGGTGCCTTAGTTTCACTATTTTCCTTTGAGCTCAGTGCGGGTTTTCCCATCGTCAACAAGCAAGATATGTTCTCGCTGTTGTTGGTATTTTCCCTGAAGTTACAATTTGGGATTCTTGTATTCGGGACAGCATGATCGAGCTGCTGAAAGCAAATGGGAAATGGACTTGACTGCAGTTTGTTGAAGTGAAGATCTGCTGCAGATAACCCAAATTGAGCATGCCTGGCTCCCTGTATGCCTGCAGGAATTTGATCTGAGACACAGCATAAGGGGCTGTTTGAACTAAGAGGGTTGCCGGTGAATGATGGCATCGGAAGTTGGCCAATTAAGGAAAAATCCGAGGACTGTGGAAGTCTCAACTTTTTTCTTGGAGGAGAGAAGGGTGAGAGGTGAATGGCAGGCATATTAGACACCAATTCAACCAGCCATGGGCTAACACGCTTTACATTCTGAAGTAAATCTGGCTCATCCCATGCTACCTGAAAAATCAGATACATTAATCAAATAGTCCCTAGGAAATAAGCAACCAAAATACCCTAGTATGATTGACAACATATGGATATGCATAATTTTATTGCTCATCATAAAAACAAGCAAAATTGAATCTCAGTGAGCACCGTGATTTCATTAATATTAACACCTTAACACAAATTGCCAAAGAATTAAACTGTTTAAAACACATCACTAGTTTACATCCAGCATAAAAGAGTGAGCGAAATTTCAGATCTGCTGATCAAAAATTTAGATCAATAAATCATGAAGTACCCAAATTTGTCCTTTGATGAGGAATATCTATATCATACAGTGACAAGTAACTGAGTAGCACTGAATGATCAAAAATATCAGAATTTCTAAATGGCAAATCAGGGAATAAAATACCTGTAGAAGCCGCCATGGAGAATTAGGCCAGCAAATGGGATCGGCAACCTGAACAGAAGAAATAGTTCCCATGAACCAGCTGATCCGAGATGAATCCTCGGTCTCAAAAGCCATTTTGAACCTCATCCCTGGGCACCACTGACTCTGCATTGCAGCCCTTACTGCTGAGGCCCTAACACAAAATTCTGGACTATTTGCTCTTGGATAATAGACAACCTCAAATGGCTGCCCATTAGCAGCAAGAGTTGCAGCCTGAATAACCGACTCTGATCTCACTTTTCCCTTTGTATCCCCATTACTATTCCTCCTTGTCAGTTTACTCTCATCTTCCCTCGGAAACCCAGAGTACCTGCCAAACGAATTCCACCCAGATGGACACTCGTGTCCACCACCAATCCCTCTCTTGGCACGTCGAATTCCCACACACAGATCCCCATTGTCTGCCCTTAAAAACACAATAGAATCCCCAGCTACAAGCTTCTTCTGGTTCACAAAATTACTCCACCCAGTAGTCAACAAATGGCGGCGAGGGGTACCTCTATAGATGTGCCTAAACTTCCATATCTCACCATGAACATCCTTGGCAAGAATGGTCTGAACAGGAGGCTCAGCACTGTAATCCAATCTCGGAAATATAGTCTCAGCACAATAACGAGGCACAGAGAACCCACCACCATTATTAGCATCAGACTGAGTTAAAGTCTTGGCAAATGAAGCAGGTTTCTCTTGAGACTCGGTTTGATTAAACAATCCATCATCACAATCATCCCCAACACCATTCTCTACAAATATAAAATCCCTCTCATTCAAGGGGATTAGCCTAATTTTGGCATATACCTCATCAGTTTCAGGATCTGCCAAGTACTTAATGGCGTAAACCTTACAAGGAATCATTGCAGGAATATGGCAATGACCAAAATCAACATGCCCTTGAGCATGTTCAGCATGGCCTTGAGGAAAATAGATTACTTTAGTATTTATTGCTGGCATCTGCACCATCCCCCCAGCACAAGCATGCCATAGCTGTGAATCTAAGCACTTCTCTGCAACACTTTGTGATTTCATCACTCCAAATTCTCTAATCATTATTATTATTTGACACTACCTGAAAATTTTACCACATATATCATTAGTCACTAATTAAAGGCAACAACTTTCCACTTAATAATCAAGAAACCCGCAGAATTCATACTCTAACAATCGAAAAATCTCAGAACAGGAAATCAAAGAGAGAAAAGAAAACTTACAATGTTTCAGCAACTAAAGACAATGTAATGAAGGCAAGAGAGGATTTTTAAGTCTCAAAAGACAATTCCAACAAAATTTAGGATTCAAAATTCAAATCCTTTCTGAGAATTACGACCAAAATGGAGAGTGGAAAGGAAAGGTAAAGAAAGGAGGAGAAAGTGAGAGAAATTGAAAAAGATTGAGTTAAGAGGTTAAACTTGAAAGATGGAGAATTGAGAGAAGGAATTTAAGAGGGTAGGAGTAGGACTCATAGTGGTCTGTCTGCAAAAGGGTTTTCAGTGCCTTGAAAAAGCTAATTCCATAATTTTGGGTCTTTAAATCCTCCACCACCGCCACAGAAAAGTATTCAGGTGAAATTCATCCAATGATTTTATTTTTCTTTTATACACATAAGAAATTTTATATATTTATATATGATTTTCTATATTCTTTTTTTTTTTTTCAATTTATTAGTATTTCCTTCTTTGTTCAGATCTCAAGTTACCCACCCGACACCATCTCCTGCATATACACTCTCATAGGTTTAGTTTAGTATTTACCATTTTTCTGTCTGCGCGTGCACATTACTCTTTTTCCCATTTTTCTGTATATTTAAATTAATCTGATTAATTTAAAATTTACCAGATAAAATTTTGAATGATAGTAAAATAGTTTTTAAAAAATTTTGAAGTAACTTTGATATATCTAATTAAGTTGGAAGAATTTCTTACTAATTATTTATATTTTTAATTAATTTATGTATAATATGAAAAATTTAATCACTTCATAAGAAAAAAATAGATGTAGTTTTATTTTATACACATATTAAAAAAATTAATTAGTTTAGCTAAATTAATAATTTTTACTTAATATTTTCTAAAAATATCATCAATTGATTATTATCTTGAAAATACAACTCAAATTAATACTCCAAAATATTTTTAAAAATGCTAATAAATTTCAAAACTAATTTAAAACAATAGTTAGAAAAAAATAATTTTTATTAATATAAATGATAGATATAATAATATTGGAATATATGAGTAAAATTATAATTGAATATAACAACTACACTTTAAAAACAGAAAGTGATAAATAATTTTGAAGCGAATTTATTTTTTTGATAGAAACAGTGTAGTTTTTTGGAAAAATAAAAGCTGCAAGTGTATTCCACGCAATAGAAAAAGCGGGTGGCACAGAACTCCTGCATATAAATTAAAAAAGAAGCATCTAAATTATTAAATAATGAAAAAGGCCGAATTTATTTATTTGATAAGAATTACCCACTCTAATTAAAAACTGAACAATAAAAAAAAAAAAAAAAAAACGAGATTGTGGGTCGTCTAATATGAAAATATCGCGAGTAATTAAGCTCTGAAATCAAGGCAAACCCTAATTTGAAGCAGATACATTTGACCAGAGTTAAACTCACATAGACCAAGGCCCTAACCAGCGGGGATTAACCATGATTAAGCATTAACTTAACCAAGGGATTAAGCTTAATTAACCGTGATTAAATAGTCAACACCCTCACTCCTTGTCACTGGTTGTCAAGGATGTCCCTGATTTTTTGGTCGGATTTTAGAGATTTGGTCATAGTAATTGTAGGGTTTTGTTCAACTTACTACTCCTCGATTAGCTGTTGGTAATTAATCCCTCGTCATTTAAGATTTTTTTTTTATAAGTATTAAAAATACTATTTAATAGACATAATTATATAAGATATGGGTAAACTTAAAAATAAAATATTTTTTGTTGGTAATTTAAAAAGTCTTTTAAATAACAGTTGAAATGTAAAGGGGAAAGTAATAAATATAACAATTATACTCTTTGTTTCTAAATAGATATGGTTTAAAATTTTTGTACTATAATTAAATAATGTGTTTAAGACATAGATAAAATATTATATTGCCTTTAAATAATTAATTTCCACCAATAATTAGTGAAAGAGAGAGCTTTAAGTAAGGATAAAATAGGTTTAAAATAATTGTGAAACATTAAAGATTTTGGAACAAAAATTTAAATCCAAAACAACATCTATTGAAGAACTGAAAAAATAATAATTTGTAGTTAATATATGTATATCATTTGTTAATTTGTTACTTCATGGGATAAAAACATGCTCATTTTCATAATTCATATGTCCGAAAGCATATTTTCCATTTTGATAATATTTAATTTTTTTTTTTACCAAACTAATTAATCTTGGTCTTAGGAGTTAAACAATTATGAAACGGCTTTCAATTATATTGTTAGACTAAGCAAAAAAATCTTTAATTAAGTTGGGGATATATATATATATATATATATATATATATATATATATATATATAAGATTAGAAAATGGATTAGGGGAATTTAGTTGGTGATAGTGGAAAGTGACATTGTGATTAAGGACAAATTAATGTTGATAATTATATGAGTGTTGTATGAAAAGCCAAATTATTCGGCACTTGATCATCACCTTGGTCGGTCTATATTCTAATTAGGTCTTCGTAATATAATTAGTTTTAGAAATATATAATTTTTACACAAGTATTCTATTTAATTTAGTTGGTAAAATTAGAAATTAGACCCTTTTTTTTCTTTTCATTTCTCGTTTTATAAAAATTCCAATAACTTTCTAATATAATTAACTAAAATTTTATATTAGTAAAAAAAAAAACCCAATAAATCAATAAATTCAATAAAAAAAAGTATGATGCATTTTCTTTAACACAATGGATCCCATTAGAGATTTAAATTCCAAATTTTACAGATTTGGTCATAAAACTAAGGCCAATTTTGAGATACAACTGCACTTACAGTACATTTAATATTTAAAACTATTAAATTTTTAATTTTTAATTTCAATCGGATTGAAATTAAAAATTGAAGATATGATGGCTATAAATATCAAGTGCATAACAAAAACCTTCAATATAACTATTACCATTAAGATATATAAATGATTACGGTTACATGGTTAACCATCAAAATTTCACCCATATAATATTAAAAAAAAAATGGAATTATATATCATTGCTGAGGTTTTCTCTATCATATTTAGTTCCTAGAGAGTAGATCAAGGTTAGAAAATGGTAACTAATTTTAGGTAGTATTTCAGCTATAATTTTGGATCAACAATAGTTGAATTTTGAAACATTAATCATCATATTTAGTACCTAATACTCAATTTTTTCAACAATTTGAAACCCAGCTGCCAACTCTCAATTTCTCGTTCAATTTATTTTGCTTTGTAAATTTTTATTTTTAAATTTTAGGATAATTTATATAAAAAATACTGTTAATATATATACAGAATTAATATATATTCCAACATATCCAAATTATTGATAGAACACCATGTTGATGTCATTATAAAGTGGTTGAAATTGCAAATTCTAATCAATAAATATTAGGATTAATTGAAATGATAGAGCAAAATAAAGATTGATTTTTTTAAATGAAAAATTAAACTCCGGATCATATATTGCGGTTTTCTTTAAAATAATTTAAAAAAAAACAAATGAATAAAACATATTTAGAGATTGAATCGATAAAAAACATAAAAATATGAATAAAAAAACCCATTTGTTAAATATATTTTATAGTTTCCCTTAAATTGAATTTTAGTGCAATTATAAATGAATCTTTTATATATATATATCACCTTTTTTCTATTAAAATCAACCAAATTTTGAATTTTTAACTATTATGCTGCACAATAGATCGATATTTGATGGTAGCTATTGCTCATTTTTAGTATTGCACGAAAATTAAAAAATTATTAGTAATCTAAATAATTGATTATAATGTCTTTGGAAATAAATAGAGTTTAAAATTTATAAAGTTTGAAAATTATGAAATATTTATTAAACTAAAGAATAAAGTTGGAAAAAATTGAAAAAGTACATTGTTTTAATTATAAAATAGAAAAATTAACTCAATGACACAGAGTATTAATTAATAAAAATAGTCAAATAAAAATTGCAGCAATAGTTACTTAAAAACTATGTGAAATTTTCTTCCAAAATTTAATTGTTATGATATTGACCTAACACCAATCTGCATAAAGAAGGAGGCATGTGGGAAGGGGCATCACTATTTTTTTTTTTTTGAAGAGATCACACCCTTTTTATATGCTCAAGTAATTCATTAAATGATGACTTTTTTTTTTTACTACATTCGTTTCAAATTAATTGTTTCTTTTTAGTATTGAATTTAGATAAAAAAAAAAAACAAAACCTTAGTAACATTAATTATCATGAAAAAAATAGAGTTGAATGAGACTAAATCATCCTGTAAAACTAATTAATGCATATAAGATTAATATAAAAATAAATTAATATTGCATTCAATACATAAAGTGACAACTAATTAAAATTTTTTTATTTAAAAAAAGATAATTTAGAATGGAGAGAATAATTTTTATCTGCCTATAGTGCTACCCATGTAGAAAATTTTATGCCTAAAAATTCATGGAAAAAGAAAGAAAAAAAAATTATCTCATTTCTTTGCTCTCTCTTATTCAACTAAGTATTCATTTTGGGAAAAAAAAAAAAGATTTTCATAAAAATTATTGAAACATTCCAAAGAATCTCCTACAACACTATTGCACCTAGCAAAGTAGAAAAAGACCCATTAACAAGACATAAAGGCTACAAAAGGACATGGACATAAATAGTTGGAAGTGAAACCAACATTGATAATGACATTTATGTTTGTCCATCTTATCTACCCATTTATTTCTCTATGGTCCCATCAGCATTGTATTTTCGAAAAATTTTCAAAATTATTTTTACAGAAAACCTATAAATACATAATTTTCTTAAACTTAAAAATAGATTTAAGAAAAATAATTTAAATAAAAAATTAAATCATAAATTTTTGTTCTTGTCATCCAACAACAATTTTAAACACTTTGTATTTGAGTTTTCCTAAAAAAAAATTATGCAACTTGATCATTAATTTTATTCAGAAAAACAAATTTGTAATTAAAATAAATGATGGGTATGTTCCTTAGAAAAAAAAAGTCAATCCGACCATATAAAAATTTAATTTTAAAAATTAGTACTCATTTTGTTCTATTTATCATGTAATAAAATAAAATGTATTCAAATTCAATTCACATTTTAAATTACTAACAAAAAATAAATTATTTCTTTCCAATTTTATATCTATCTTGGTTTTTGAAATAAATTTTTTATATTAATAAAGTCTTATCTATTAATAATTAATGATTATATAATCATTGAATAATTGTTTTAGCTTTTTTAAAAGAGAAAAATATAATTATTGTATATCGTATTAAATGACATTTTTAATTTTTATAAAAAAAAAATCTTAAATAACGGAATGGAGGGAATAATATATTGATTTTGAGTGAGCTTTCAACAACGTTGGTGGTGGGGTTTATGTCCAACCTTATTGGGTTGCTTAGTGTACACACCACCACATACAACAATGAATTGTCCAAGTTTTCAAGTAATTGTCTTATGGCTGTCTTTCTTCAGCGAGGGGACCTTTGATATTGACCAATTTTAACACAGACAAACGTTGCAATGTCTCTTCCCAACTCCCATTTAATTTTTTCGATGTTTACTTCTACGTATGCTTTAACTTTTCCATTATTAATTTTTCTGGTTCCCAAAAACCCTTTCAATCTTTCTTCCAGCTACAACAATTATTCTTAATTTCTATATAGAAATTAAATTATTTTTAATGAAAATTTACAAAATTCAGTACTTTCTCTCTTCTTAAATAGATTTCGATTTGTTTTAAAATATTTAACTATTTCACTCTTATTTAAAGTCTCTTCCTTAAAATTTATTCTTTCATATATAAATAATTAATTACCTAAGAGTAAAATACTATTTTAATTACCTATGTTTTAAATATATTTTTTAATTATTGTATAAAAATACTATCTCCATCCCGAAAAGATAGACCTAGTTCTATTTTCACACATATTAATTAAATTAACAATATTTACTTGATATTTTCTAAAAATACCATTCATTTATTATTATCATGAAAATAAATATTTCATCTTTTAATACAAAATTTAATTAATATTCACGTAGATGCCAATCAATTTAACTAGTTATTTAAAGCAAAAATTGAAAAAAAAATTTACATATATTTAATAAAAATATATTTATAATTAAACGAAAATAACTATACTCCAATATCTATAATTTCAGACAGTAAAAAATAAAAAACAAATCTATATTTTTACAACGGATAGAGTATTAAACAATATCTATAGAGGAATAGAAAGAGTATACTGGAACTAAATATCTTTAAGAATAATAATTGGAAGTGTAATTATGAGTAGTTTGTAGGTGACAGAAAATTTTCCCAAGAGATTAGAGGCAGGAGTAGGTGGCCTTTCTTCATCGGCTCCATAAGTTTTGTGCATATATCTAACAAAATGTGCAGACAGTGTAGTAGATAAAGACGTACGAGGGAATATCGGATGGCTCAAAAAGTTCATTAGGGTGAGCCTCCTATGGCTATCCACACGCCCGGCAGTGGTCTGGGTGATGAACCCGGTTAAGCAAAAACTATCCACCTTTTTAAATCCAAACCTGAAATTGAATCCATTAATCAAAAAACATAAACTTTACAAATTTGCTTAACCTTGGGTAGTACTCTCTCCTTCCTATTATATTTCTCGTGTAATAAAATATATTCCATTCCAATTAACTTTTTAGATTATTAATAAAATAAATAAATTTTTTTCTTCCAATTTTATTAAAAATATTCTTAACAATGTTTTATATTTTATTCTCTATTATATTATAAAAAATTCAGTTCCTATTTTAGCTTGTCTTGAAAATTGTACAAATAATATTTTATTATTTCCTTTTCATCTCTTTTATTTTTTCTATCTCTTTCCTTTTTTTTTCGTCTCTTATTCTCTTTTTTTTTAAATAGTTTTATTAATAAAAATTTAAAATATGGAGTGAGATAAAAAGTATTATTGGAGTGCACACAATTTTCAAAATAAACTAAAATAGAAATTGAATTTTTTATAATGTAATAGAAAATGAATTACAGAATATTATTGGAAATGCTCTAACTCTTCTCTATTAATAAAAGAATTATTAATTACTTTTAATTTTTTTTAAAAGATAGTAATATAGTCATTTTATACATATAAATATGCATACTAAATGATATTTTTAATATTTATGAAAAAATCTTAAACAATAGATATAATAGAATGAAGAGAGTAACTAGTAAATTTTAGCTTGATATTAGAAAAATTGAAAAATATTCATTAATTAAAAAAAAAACCTCATCACAAGTGATTAACTAGAAACTGTTATACTTAATGCGAATATCTTCCTTCTCCTTATTATTATTATTATTATTATTATTATTATTATTATTTGATAGATAAGTAAATATTTTCTAAATCATTGTAAATAAGACTAAAAAAGAATATACATGGAGAAATATGTAGTCATAGAATGGGCAAGTGGGTTCTGCCGACAAATTCTGTCCTTTCTTTTTAATCGGTTAAATCCATATAAATAGTAGACAAATTATTATTTAACTATATGAGATTTAAGTTTTTGAAATTTTAAAATTATGCGAATTATTTTATTTTATTATATTTTGTTAATACATCATTTTATTAGATTTTTTATTAAAAAAATAAATTATAGTAAAATAATGAAAAAAAAAATATTATTATTATATGTAAATTTGATATTTTATACTAATATTTTTTAAAATTTAATATTTTATACTAATATTTTTTTATTAACATCAAATACATTTAAGTTTAACAAATAAACTATATGGTTCAACACAATAAAATATAAAAAAATATTAATATAATATATGAAACTTTTTCATTTATTTATCTATTTTTGCATTTTGGAAAATTATCAGTTACTTACCTTCCAATAGCATTTTGGAAAATTGTCAATTACTTATCTTCCAATAGCATTTTGGAAAATTGTCAATTACTTATCTTCCAATAGCAAAACTACGCATAAAAAATACAAGGCAAAAGCTTATTTTGTCCTCTTCTGTCTTTGAAATTATCGCTGACAACCCCGTCACTGTCACAATATCCAACAGTAACTCTGTGCAGGAGCACGCGCCAGCAGCAGGTAAACTTCAGACCCCAGATGGTAAAAAACAATCAACAGAAAAAGTTGTTGAAGTTTAACCTGCTGTGTACGGAAAAAAGAAACAAAAATAAAAATTATAAAAAAAAAAATTAACCGGCCATGCTAAAGTGACATGTACAAGACGAAACAATATGCCGTAGAGTAAAAATAATAAAGTAAATTTTTATGTCAGGTAGATGACTGCTATCAGACACGTGGCATTTGTTTTCCTTGAAATAAAATAATAATAAAAGGGTGGATCCCATGTAATGTAACAGAAGCTGTGTGAATGTCGTCAGTGATTGGGATATGACGCGTGGGGTCCAATTAGAAAGCTCCGCAGGAGAATCTCTGTCGTTACTTATAGAAGTAGTGAAAGTTTTTTATTATTAGTTTTTTCTTTTTACCTTTTTGCATTATGAATTCGAAAAAAATTGGTTTGGAATAATATATTAGTATTTTTTAAAATTTAAAAAATATATTATTTATTTTATTTTTATTAAATTATATAATTTTTTTATTAAATTTAAAATATTTTCTATTAATAAAAAAATATTTTTTATAGATAAAATAAATTAAATTTGTAATGTATGAGTTTAATATGAATAAATAATAATTTTTTTATTACTATTTTATTATCATCTAATATCTAACTTTTCTAAATATAGAATGATGTATTTATAGATTATGATAAAATAAAAGTGATAAATTATATAATTTTTAAATTTAAAGAATACTGATATATTATATCAAATTATATTAAGTGAGTAAATAGTTATTTTTCTATTTCTTAATTACTTCTCCAATTTTTTATTTTTCATTTTCTTAAAACGGGTATGTCGTTTTTGTTGGATTTCACTTTTCAATCCAATAGCCGACCCATTTTTGGATAATTTATGGATTAATTATGGCAAAATGCAAACTTTGGTTCTTCAAATTGAATTCTTTTTACTTTGATAAAATTTAAATCTTTTTAACTAAAAGTATGTGTCTCAATTTAATAGATATAATGTTGTATTAAAGTTTTTATTTTATGATATTTAACATTTTTTAAATGTCTATAAATATTAATTATTTTTATCTATTATGCCTTTATTTAAGCGCCTTTTACACATAAAAATATTGATAATAAAAATTACTGAAGATTAATTATCTAAAAATAATATAATATTTTTCTGTAAAATTTTTTTTATCTATATATAAACACATTGTTTAATTATTGTGTAAAAATTTTAAACGACATCTATTTATATAAATAAATAAAATAGTTTTTTCATAAGTTCAATTCATTTTTAACAATTTTATAAATTTGAAGAATGATTTCAAGGAAGGTTTGGCATGCATTATTGACCTGGAATTAGTTGCAAATTGCAATGTCTTAAGGGTAGGTGTGGGGTAATAATAATAATAATAATAATAATAATAATAATAATAATAATAATAATAATAATAATAATAATAATAATAATAATAATAATTTTGGATAAATTATACATTAGTTAGTCTCTTTATTTTTGAAAATATATTACAAAGTTCCTAAAGTTTAGTTTAATATACTATCTAACTATTCCGTTTATTTTTTCTATTAAAAATAAATAAAATATCAAATTTATCTTCTCTTGTTGTCTTAAAAAATATAAAAAAAATACCAATTTTTTTTTATTGTTATCAAAATGATACCAAAATGTCTAATTTGTTCTTCTTCTTTTTAAATGTATCTCTTAAGTTAATTAAATGTCAAATTTATCAAAATATAAATAAAGATATATATTTAGTAATTTTTTAGTTGATTAATATAATATTCAATTCAAAATTAACAGATGATATTTTTAGTGCAATAAGTTAAACTTGAAAGATTTTATAATATATTTTTCAAAAATTAAAAAGACTAGCTAATATATTTAATAAAACTTTAGAAATATCATAGTAATTTAGCCGGAAATTTTTCTTTAAAAAATAAAATAAAAAAGACTGGCAAACATTGAAATTGCATTAACAACTGTTGTCTCCACATTAATCACTGCACGTGTCGGCATGTTACAGGAGGCTGTTGATATGCCGCTCCGATGGCCGCAACCGGCGGCCTTGCTGGTTGTATTTTGCTTCAATCTTAAATGTTTATCCCCATTTGCTCTTCATTTTTTGTTTTCTCTTTAACTCAACCAGATTACTATTATTGCATATAAGCTTCGGTCAGCTCTATTAACTACACTTTTTTTTTTTAATGTAAACTACAAGTAATTTCATCCGTTTTACAGTTTAAAATTAATCTATTTGAAGTTTAATTATAATTAACAAGTCACTTTACTCCTCTCTAAAAATATATTTATGGAGTATTTGAGATTGTTGTTGAGTATTTCAAAAATTAGTTTTGAATTTTTTTTATTTAAATAACTGATTTTTTAAAATTTTTTATAAACTGTTTTTTTAAAATCTATTTCTGAAAAAAATATCTCTTTATTTATTTCTATTCAAACTAGTTTTCAAAACTTTAAAAATATAAAATTTCTTCCAAAAAAAAATACTTTTTCCAAATGCAGTCTCACACGATACTTTAGTGGGGTTGAGTCCATAACCACGCTTTGTTTTTATCAAAATGTTAAGCAATTTGCAAGATATAATTAAATTATTGAAAGCTATTCAATGTGATTGTTAAAGATGGGTTTGGTTTTTTCTTTTTTGATTTTTAATATCAATTTGATCTATTAATCATATCTTCTAATTTTACATAACTTGTTGATTTTATGCTAACTGAGAATTATGCTAAATATATTCAATAATGGAATTAATTTTAAAATAAAATTTGATGTATTTTCAAAAAGAGAATATAAATTATTCAATTAGTGTTTGTTTAAGGAATTAAATATGATTCTGATTTATATAATCTAACATTCTAAAATGAAAATATTACAAGAATTATTATAATTTCTTATATGTTATTTAAAGTATATTTCCTTTATTATATTGAAATGTATTTTATAGAAGTTGTAATTATGGACGAATCTATACGGAGATAAAAGGGGTATTTGTCTAATTAAAATTTAAAAGTAATTATATATTATATATATACTTTGTCCCATATTAAAATTTATCTTTGCCCCATCAAATTTTTTTTGTTGAATTTATTATAAATACATATTTTATTATTAAAAATTATTACATAAATAAAAGTTTGTTAGTTTTTGAATTTGCCCTAGGTTGTAATATTACTGACAAGGTTTATATTCTTTTCAAATGGATTATTTCCATGCATGTTATCAAATGACTGTTGGATTGAAGGCTATTAAAATGCAGAGAAATTGAAAGAGCAGAACTAAAGAATTATAAATTCCTCTTGCAAAAAATCATATTAATGCTTTTACGAAAATTTAAGTACCTCTTAGAAATTTTAGCAATGTGTTTAAGTATTCACAAAAAACATCTAGAAAGATTTTTTTTTTTAACAAGAAAAACATCTAGAAAAGAATTAAGAGAGAATATGTAGACTTGAATGGTTACATTATGTAGGTTTTTTTTTTTTTAATTAAAAGTTGAGACTAGTAATTAGAAACACATCAAGTAATTTCAACTAGGTTGATACTACCGTAACGTTCACATTACGCGATTGAGCTCAATTGTTATTAAAATTAAAATGAAATAATCAAAAATTCTACAAAGCAATCCAGCTTATTATATGAAACGGTAGCTTTTATGGCTACTAAGATCATAATAAAATAAATCAAGACAAATGTCTGGACATGTAGTCCATCAATTATCCGTATTTGAAGAAGTGCCATACTTCTCCTGCTTATCCGCAATCGAGTTCCCTTAACTTGCATCTTATCAAGCAGACTCCATCAATAAAGGTAGAAGAGTATTTCACTTTGGACATTACTAAAATATAATGTCTTTTTAACAATAAATAAATAAATATATATATATATATATATATAATGGAATAATGTATTAATAAAATATAATAAAACAGTAAAAACCCTAAACCTTCCCTTATTGTAAAGGTGGAAGAGTACTTCACTTTGGACTTTGGAATCACTGGATCTGGATATTAGACACCCAAAATAAGCCCAGTTAAATGTTTAGTGCTCAAACTGATATTGGCCTAGTTTGTCAACAGATTTGGAAATAATGTTTGGAGGCCCAAACCAACTTAGAATTGAATTTTTAGCACCACATCTTCAAGATAATCTCCTAAAAAAGTGGTGAGAACACTTTCTCATTCTAAAATAATAAATATAATTGCACACTCATAATTTAAATCCAATTCTAATTTCATAAATAAAACTAGTTATCTCGATCTTAAAATAAATAATATATACTATATAAAAAAATTAAAAAAAATTTAACATTTTGCTCTCATCAATTAATAATAATAATAATAATAAATTAAAAAAGATCATATTAACTGATTCGAATATCCTTAATAATGTAAAATATTTTAAGATGATAAGTTTTTAATTGAAACCGTTTAATCTTATTGCATATCAGTAAATCCTATTATTATTATTATTATTATTATTTAAGGAAGAATTGAAAAGAAGAAAGCCTTCACATAGTTCAATTGGACTGGGTTTAAGATCTACCTGGGGTCCGCTTATTTTTTCCAATTCTTTTCTTGGTTCAAGTTTTCCAACTATAAAATGTCAAAACTAAATCCTGTGTTTTTTAAAATATTTGTTCAAATTAATAATACAAATTTTTTATTCACTATGAAGCTTAATTGGGTTATACAATAAGGGATAGTTTTCTCATTGCACATACCTTAAAGTATTAAAATTCAACCAATATTAGTGGTGGATGGCGAGAAGATTCGAATTCGAGACATTCCACAATTCTCACAAGTAAAATACCAACTAAATCACCATTTAATCGGCTTAAATAGTACAAATTATCACAAGAAAATACATAACATTTAAGGGAAATTTTCAAAATAGAAAAATATGGTAAAAAAAATTTCAAAAATATTTGCAGCTAATTTTTTTTTCAAAAATATTAAAATCAATTTTTTATATTTCCAATTTACCAACACTTATAGTTTATCCAAAATATATCCAAATATACTACCATATATCTACCCAAGGTTTATAAAAAATATAGTAGACATTTACCTGATGTCTGCCGTACATCTATCATGACAAAGGTTTATTGAAGGATACCAAACATCTACCCAAGGTTTGTCCTAAATCTACCAATGGTTCACTAATAATTACAATACCACTACCCAAGCTTTATTTAAGATTGACCGAATGTATATAAGATCTTTACTAGAAATTTACCTGATGTTTGTTTTACATCTACTAAAAGTTTATCAGCAATTATCAGATATTTATCTAAAATTTATCCAAAATTTATTAGAGGTATACTAGAAATTTAACAGACCATTGATATTTAATATTATGTAAACATTATGTAAATATGTTACATAAAATATTAATTGGTATATGAGATTTTTATCACAAAACATGCTAAAGTAATTTTCATTTGAAGGTATTTTTATCCACAAAATAGTTGTTTTTGAATTTTTCCTTTGCTTTTTGTAAGAAAAATTA
The DNA here is from genome assembly GCA_949630135.1 of Balakata baccata. Lineage (NCBI taxonomy): Eukaryota > Viridiplantae > Streptophyta > Magnoliopsida > Malpighiales > Euphorbiaceae > Balakata > Balakata baccata. Next base: position 28,229 of record CATIWF010010713.1, on the reverse strand, counting down.
CATTAATAAGCCTACCATTATATTCTCCAAAACAGCAACATTAGCAGTATTATTAAGCTTAGTAACTTATAAAGGGTGATTTTAATTATTGATTTAATTTTCTTACGATGAATTGGATTATACAACAATGACACAACTAACACTTCAACTTACAGAAACAAAGAAATCATAAAAAGTCATAACATTTTATTCAATGAAAGCCGAATTCTTTTTGTCCATAAAACCTGATCAAGGAATTAATAAGGACCAACGTCAAATTAATTTCCCATGATTAATTATGAATTGTAATTAAATGAAGGTTGCTGTGAAAAAACCCCATAAATCGTGATTTGTTCTCTTTTACTTTATGAAGAAAAAAATGGTAGATTTAAAATAGAAAGATAATAAAAATAGTAAAATTAAAAAGATATTTAGTAAAAAAAAAAATTACATATTTTTTTAATAAAAACTTAAAAGTTAGTAGTTCACAAAATTTTCTTAATATTTGAAGCGGAAATGGCCAGTACAACATTTGTTTCATTTAAAGAAAAAGAATGTATGTTAAGAAAAATAAAACAATGAAAGAAATTGAATATTAAGACCATACCATATATAGGCTCTGATTGGAAAAATTAGTTGTAAGCAAATAATCTAGTAATAACTAATAATTTATTACATAAAAATCTAGTAATTGATAATTTAGCTGATTGAATTAAAAGTGTATAGTAAAAAAATAGTTGAAAAATGTAAATTGACATATAATAATAATAATAATAATAATAATAATAATAATAATAATAATAATAATCGAATCTAAGGTTGTATTTTAAAAATAGTGGAATTGTAGTAATTTATTTTGTGACATATAACTAGAGAACAAATTAATTGTTTATCATTAATTATACATACTAATCGATAAGAGCTGGATAATTGATCTAAATATGAGAGCAAAATAAGAAAATATTTAAAATCTAAATTTTTTAGGTGAGAAATAAAAACAATATTATTTAACAAAAATAACGAAAGAGTACTTTTTTTGGCATATTACAATGTCTACTAGATTATTTTCGGATGATGGTAAGAGTAGATTTTTTTAGAGATTATAATCTAATTTTTTTTAAAAAATAATCTACTTTACTAAACACACAGATTATTAATCAAAATAATTTAAAATTCTAGTCAAACTAAATTATAATCTAGATAATAGTTACAAACAGTGGCATAACATATTTTTTCTAATTTATGAATCTCATGGCCTCAGGAAAAATTGTTTGTTTTTTATTTTAATAAATGGAAAAATTAATTAAAAATTAAATAATAACCTATAGTCATCTCACAAGTCATAGCTAAACTAGAAACATAAAAGGTCAAATTTCTTGAAAAATATTATCCCACATATTATACAGTTTAAAACAATATCGCACATATAGATCTTACTTTCATTAAATCTATAAACAGGCCACACTTAAAATAATATGACATAAATAGTCCAAATATTATTACTAACATTCCTGTCTTTAATTTTCGATCCCACTCAGCAGTCTTTGGGTTTTGCTAATAGAAAATCAATTTAGCCAAAAACAATCACAATATCTAATACATATAATTTATAGCATAAAACAAGTTTAATTGAGATAGAAAACATAGAAAAAAACTTAATTTCAACTAATTTATCGTAGCAGGAACGATCTGAATGAGTTTGTACTGAGAACTTCTCTCGTTTCCTGACTCAAAATGATTGAATTCTAAAACCTTATTCTTTTCTTTATCTCTATCCAACTTTATATAGGCGGTAAGAGTCAGTAACAAGAAAAACTTAGTCCACATAATATAATAATCATAAGTCGTCCATCACACCCATATTATTATCTAAACCACATTAATTATTCACACTAAATTAATTGATGAAGTTTTGCCTAAATAAAAAATTGATCAAATTCTTAAGACCATTTTTTTTGTAATATATCTTTATTTCTCAATTAATGAGCCCACAACCATAATTAGATATAAAATATATCTAATATTCTCCCACTTTGGCTAATTAATTGAAAATCTATTACAAAATACTTATTATTCCCACTCGATTCAATAAAATAATTGGTAAAAAATTATGGCGGAAACCACATTATTCAAGAATATGATACATTCTATGGTCATATTTACTAATAACCCTATCAATCATGAGCATAGTGTAGTAATGTGGCAAGATAACACTCACTTTATGATCAAATTTTATGTGTTGATTTTCTTGTTAGTCAGTGATTTCTTATCTGAATGTAACACAAGTATGCATAAGAAATCCTTTATGACTTCAAATGAAGTCTGTGTATGTCTCAAAAGTTTTATATCGTACGATTCTTTGTGTGTCCCAAGATATACAATAAAGGCTATAAACTTTAATGTCTCAAGCCTTTGTTTAAGATGACACTAATTTTAAGACTTTAATTTATTAGATATGATATATATCACATTATATTTTCCAATGAAAATATAACCTTTAATATGTTTCCACGAAAATACAATATCAAATATTTTCCAATGAAAATATATCATCAAATATTTTCCAACGAAAATATATACATATTGCATTGATGATCATCAATTTAACAAAGTACATTATACAAATATATAAAGTACAAACTAAAATACATAGAGCAACAAGAAAGCCTCTCACTAATCCAAGGTATCAAAAGTCGACTTTAGACCCATACTAATGACATGTCTCTGAAAAATATTGGGTAGAATATCCTTGGTAAAGGAATCAACTATCATATTATCTGTACTGATATGCTCTATTTCAATGTCACCCTTCTTTACTAGCTCTTTTAATGTCAAATATTTGACTTCTATATGCTTATACCCAGTGATATTCTTGTTGTTCTTTGCAAACAATACAACCAACAAATTATCACAATACAACTTTGTGGGCCTGTTAATGGAATCAACAATTGACATTTCTGCAATGAGATTTTATAGCCAAACAGCCTATATAGCTGCACCATAATATGCTACGAACTCAACTTGCATCGTGGAAGACGAGATTAAGGACTGTTTAACACTTTTCCAAGATATAGCCCCACCAGCTCACATAAAAATGTAGCCTGATATGAATTTTCTATCATCAGAATTGCCAGCAAAATCTGAGTCAGTATAACCAACTGTATGTCAAGATGTAATCTTTTGTCCCTTTAAAGTATCTCAAAACTCTTTTAGCCATCGTCCAATGGTTCATTCCAGGATTAGATTGATATCTACTCAGAATACTAACTGAAAATGCAATGTCCGGTCTAGTGCACACTTGAACATATATCAAGCTTCCTACTGCACTAGCATATGACACTGCTTTCATTGATTCTCTCTTAACTTCATTATTGGGAGACTGTGTTAGGCTCAATTTATCACCTTTAGCAGTTGGCACATCACAAGACTTACAATCTTGCATATTGAATCTTTTCAATATTCGTTCAATGTATGCATTTTGAGAGAAACCTAAAAGGTTTTGAGATCTATCCTTATGGATTTCAATTCCAACGACAAAAGATGCTTCTCCAAGATCTTTCATATCAAAATATTTAGACAACAACTGCTTTACCTCATGCAGTGTTCCTAAATCATTGCTTGCAAGCAGTATATCATCAACATACAATATCAGAAAGATATACCTGCTCCTACTGATCTTGAGATATATGCATTTATCAACTTTACTCTCGACAAATCCCAAAGAGATGATCACACCATCAAATTTTAGGTACCATTGTCGCGAGGCTTATTTTAGACCATAAATAGACTGTTTAAGTCTACACTAGATGGTCCTTACCATTTACCTGAAAACCTTTAGGTTGTTCCATATATACCTCTTCATTTAGTTCTCCATTCAGGAATGCAGTTTTAATATCCATTTGATGTAGCTCTAGATCAAAATGAGCTACCAGTGCCATGATTACTTTGAATGTATCCTTCAAGGATACAGGAGAAAAAGTTTCATTATAATCAATTCCTTCTCTCTGAGTAAATCCCTTGGTAACTAATATGGATTTAAACCTTTCTATATTCCCTTTGGAGTCTTTCTTGGTCTTAATAGACCCATTTACAACCGATAGGTCTACAACCTTCAGGTAATTCAACAAGCTCCCACACCTTATTACAATCCATAGATTGCATTTCATCTCTTATTGCATCCCACCACAGATTAGATTAAGAACTAGAAACAGCTTCTTCAAAAGATGTAGGATCAGTAATATGACCAATGTCATAATCACTCTCACCTATATAGACCATATAATCAGAGGAAATAATGGATTTCCTTTCCCTGGTTGACATCCTAAGAGGAATCTGTGCAACTGCATTCTGTGATGATAAAGCCCATTTAATTGTATAAGCTCCTCTTGAATTAGATCAATCACAGGTGTACGATCTAACATTGTAGATTGCTTGGGTATAGGAATGTGTATAACCTCAGTTTGCTTTTCCTTTCTTGTGATTTCAGAGTGATCACCCTCATCAGCTATATCAAATTCTAAAAATTTAACTATCTGTGATTCCATAATTCTAGAACCCCTTTATCTACAATAAAATTTATAGCCCTTATAATGATCTGGATACCCTATGAAATAGCATTGAGTAGATCTAGAATACAATTTACTCTCAATAGGATTGTAAAGGCGTACCTCTATAGGACAACCCCAAACTTGAAAATAATTCAAGCTAGGTTTCCTTCTAGTCCACAATTCAAACGACGTTTTAGCTACAGACTTGCTAGGGACTCTATTGAGCATATATAATGTCGTTCTCATAGCCTCACCCCACAAAAAGTCTGGGAGATTTGACCTTGACATCATGCTCCTTGTCATTTCATCTAAGGTGTGATTTCACCTTTCGGCCACACCATTCTATTCAGGACTACCCGGTATAGTAAACTGATCTACTATTCCACAGTCCTCCAAGTATTTGGCAAAATGACCTTTTACTTGTCCTACAACAATGTATTTGCCATAATACTCACCTCCTTGATCAGATCTAGCAATCTTGATAACTTTTTCCAGCTGTTTCTCAACTTTAGTATGAAAAATCTTGAATTTATCAAGAGATTCAGACTTTTCTTTAATCAAGTACAAATATCCATATTGGGAAAAATCATCAATGAATGTTATGAAATACTTATTATTGCATATTATGAGTGAATAAGGTCCGCATATATTTGTATGGATTATCTCTAAGAGATATAAACTCTGAATAGATCCTTTTTTTCTTAATCTTGGTCAGTTTACCCCTACAACATTCAACACATGTTTATAGGTCACTGAAGTTAAGGGCATGTAGGATATTTTCCTTGATTAACCTTTCTATCCTTTCCCTAGAAATGTGGCCAAGCCTTTTATGCCACAACATGGAAGACTTATCCTTTATTAGGGGTCTTTTGGCAACATGTTTAACAATACAGGATGTTTGAACTCAAACATACTTGATCTTGGTTAGTTTGACCCTGCAACAGTCAACACATGTTTCTAGGTCAATGAAGTCTAGGGCATGTAAGATATTTTCCTTGATTAGCCTTTCTACCATTTCCCTAGAAATATGGCCAAGCCGTTTATGCCACAACATGAAAGACTTATCCTTTATTAGGGCTCTTTTGGCAACATGTTCAACAATACAGGATGTGGAATAAATCTCATTTGAACTTAAACATACTTGATATAGACCATATGACAAAAAGTAACAGCTAACTACTTTTGAATCAAAAGTTATATTTACAACTACATCTTTAAATAGCATAGCCTATTTTATCTAATTCAGATACTGATATCAAGTTCCACCTAAATGACAGTATGAATAAAACATTTTTCAAAAGAGTTCAAAACTAGTGTCTAGATTCAAACAGACACTGCCAACAAAAAGAACTTTCACTATGTCATTGTTGCCAATTGTGAGCACTGACTCTTGTTTATTTGGTTTCCTCTTGTTTATGAACCCCTGCAATGTGAATGCAACATGTTTAGTCACTCCACTATTAAGCCACCAAGAACTGGATGTGGCATCAACCAAATTGGATTCACAAACAACAGCACAAAAAGAGTTACTTGCAAGCTCACGCTTTTCTGACCAAGCTTTGTATTTCAGACAATCTTGCTTTTTATGACCTTTCTTTTTACAAAAGAAACATTTAAGTTCCTTTTTCATAAAAGCTTTATCAACACCCACAGCACCAGATCGAGCAGATTCTTTATCAAAACTAGGAGCATTAAGTTTAGCTTTCTTACATTTTTCTTTTGCCTTTCTACTGAGGGCCTGATGCAAGAAGCACAGTTCTAACCTGACCTGCCTTTAGCTTCTCTTTCTCAGCTACATATATGGCAATGAAAGCATTAACTATCCATGGATCCTCCCTTGAGTTGTATGCAGTAATAAGCATCTCCAACTCTGGTGGTAGAGTATTGAGAGCTTGATGTATGATACAAGCATTAGGGAGAATTATGTCAATGTTCTGTAGCTTATTCTGTATGTGGGCCATGGTGAGAATGTATTCCCTGACACCTCCTACTCCGTTATACTTTATGGAGTATAGCTGCTTCAAAAGGGTACCAATCTCAACATTGATAGATACCTTATAATGCTGAAAAATTGCAGTCAGAAACTCTTTTGTTATATGAGTCTTTAGTAAACTGCTCAACATATGCTTTGGAATTGACCTTTTTATGGTCGAATAACACATGCGGTTCATTTTTTAGCATGCTGAATGTAACTCTTTATCAACCACTGAACTCTCAACAGTCAAGTCAGCTAGCTTAGGAGTTGTCATGACAATATCAATATCTGCCAATTCCATAGCTAATTCAATATCTCGCTTCCACATTTTATAATTAGAGTCAGTCAGTATTTCAATAGTCATTATATTATTGTTAACTGAGAAAGTAACTGAAAAAATCAACAATGTAACACTTTAGCACAAGATAATAATAATACTCAAAATCATAGAGAGTATTAATCCAAGAATTTAAGCATATCATTATATAAACACCTTTGGGCAAAATATATAACATGCAATAGAAAATTCTTAATATAAGCACGATGTAACACTTTAGCACAAGACAATAATAATACTCAAAGCTATAGAAGAGTACTAATCCAAGAATTTCAGCGCATCATTATATAAATACCTTTGGGCAGAATATATAACATGCAATAAAATTTTTTTAATATAAGTTCGATCTGGAAATTTATCAAATACTTGCAAATTTACCACATTTGGGTGTATAAACCATTTGTCCCAGCTCATTCCCAATCATATGTCTTATATTTCATATCTCCAAATTTAATTTATAATAAACATCTTTTGGCTGAATAATTATAAATTAAATCTGAGATATTTCTAAAATATATAAAACCGAATATTTCTTAAAATCTCAGCTAAAAAGACCATTTTGACGACAATATTTCAACTGATTTTAAAAGAAATTTTTATACCGGGATACACTTTATTCATTGTCTTGAAATAACTTAATAACATAATTTTCATTCCTTATGGACGTGGGGCTAAATGTCCTAAAATATTATGTTTACAATAATTTAAACAGTGACATTGTCAATTTTAATTGAAAAAAATTAAATTCCAGATGTGACAATTTTATGACCATGCATAAATTAAATATTATGAGATAAAAATAATTTATTTCCTAAAATGTCACAATTTTTCTTAAATATGGCTTTTAAAAATTAATTTAGAATTTTCTAGATTAATTCACTGGGTAAAAAAGGTCTATAGGAGTGAAAAATAACCGTATAGGGATTTAATTGAACAATTCAGAAATTTCAGGAGAAAAACGGAAGAAATAGAAAAGTGACTACAGCGCACGCATGTGGCACACATGCCTGATGTAGCAAGCGCATCTGTTTAGATGTGCTCAGGCGTGACTCTGTCGTGTGTACAACACGCTCCAGATTGCATCCTTCATCGCTCAGCGCACGTGCTAGCCTTATCCTTCTTTCCCGACTCTGTTTTTTGCAATTTTTCAGTAAAATTTTGACAAAATTCATCGTCAAATCCCATTTTCACTCCAAAACTCAATTAAACTCAAAATTTTCTCCTTAACTCAATGAGAAAAACATGAAAATGGCTCTAAAAATATGTAATTTGATACCACTTGATAGAAAATCAATTTTGCCAAAAATAGTCCCATGATCTAATACATATAATTTAGAGTACAAAATAAGTTTAATCGAGATAGAGGACGTAAAAAAGAATCTAATTTAACCGAATCCATCGTAACAGGAACGATCTGAATGAATTTGCACTAAGAACTTCTCTCATTTCCTGACTTAGAATGATGGAATTATAAAACTTTATTTTTTTCCTTTATCTCTATCCAACTTTATATAGAGAATAAGAATTAGTAACAAGAGAGACTTAACCCACATAATTTAATAATAATGGGTCGTTCATTACATCCATATTATTATCTGGCCCACATTAATTATCCACACTAAATTATGTGATGAAGTCTTGCCTAAATAAAGAATTGATCAAATTCTTAAGGCCTTTTATTTTGTAATATATGTTTATTTCTCAATTAATGAGCCCATAACCATAATTAGATATAAAATATATCTAACATTTGCTTCCTAATTGTATGCATTTCAAATTTTTTCAAACCCATTCCCTTATTGGAACTGTTTGTGTTTAAGTTTCTTCTTCTTCTTGCGAATCTATTGATTTGTTTCCATTGGCATTTTCATATTGAAGAAAGGCGACATTTTTCTATTTAGAAAGTGTTCTTGGTGATTTCTGATTTTTAAAGTTATTCAAATCCTATTTCTTTATCGAATCATCTGTGCCTTAGGTTTTTTATTCTTCCAATACGATCCTCTTGCATTGTTCCAATTTGCATTAGCAAGTTGAGGAAAGGCGATTTTCTCTGGTTAGAAACAATCAAGGTTTGTTTTTAATGATTTTTTTTATGTGCTTAGCCGAGTGAAATGGTTTTGTGATATTTTTTAGTGATTTTTTTTATTTTGGCTTTTTATGAGTTTTGTTAAGTGGCAATAGTGTTTGCTTTAGATGGATTAATTTGACATGATCAAACTATGCAATATAACTTGGGCAAGAGTTCTGAGGCGGAATTTTAGATTATCAGTAGGGATGATTACTGGAATTATTGGCATGCATTTTTCATATGTGCATTTTGACCTCCCTTTGTAGCTCCATATAACATTTCTTTTTTGATGGATGATGCTATTCCTATTTAGAGCTTAATGCAAAATATTGACCGTATTCAAAAAAATTAGTTTTCCATTCTTTAGGTAATAGGGAGGGAAAATAAGGTTGTGAAGCATTCTGTCAAGGGAGGCATGACAACTTGTCACTCTCCTGGAACACGTTTGCATTTAGTTGATATTGCATAATCTAAGTCTTTGAAAAAGAGATCCAATAATACCATTTAAAAGTAAAAAACTAAAGAAGCTAAGCGTGCCAAAGTTGTAATTGAAGATTCTGTTTCAAAAATAAAGGAGAATTATTATTGTTTCATCCTATTTTATTTTATATAGTTTAATATAGAAATTTAAAAGTATGTCCATTTTGTCGCTAGATTAGATTTGGACATATTTTTGCAAAACACCACTTAAAAGTAAATAAATATATAATTTAGATGCATGATTTAGGTGCCATAGCCAACAATAGAGATATAGAATTAAAACTTGAAATTAATAAATAGAATTTAAAAATTTACAATAACATATGACAAACCTTACTTAGGTATTTTTAGTAAGATATGAGATACATAAATTGGGTAAGGTGTTTACAAGCTAGAAGTGTTTTAAGAAATTTAGTTAGAAAGAGATGAAATCTAATTATAAGTAGAGAGTAGAGAGAATTTAGAGAGAGCAATTTCAACTCTTGCCCAATCTGATAGATGCCTTTCAAATGAGAGGAGTTCTTCTTAAATAGGCAACTTAAGAGAAAAATAATCAACTTGGATAGTAACTAGAGGTATTTTTGGAATCTTGAGTAGTGCTACTACAGTTGATGCGTGTTGTAACATTGTTGCATAGTAACTTATGGCTTGGATGAATAATATTTGGCATAACAATTTCTTAGTATACTGTAGTAGATTTCTTTGAGTATCACCTGGTATATTGTAGTTGATTTAACTTCTCTACTAGGAGTTAAGGCTAGAAAATAATTTCCAGAAGGAACTTTTAATGCTCGCCCTTTTTATATTCTTTTTATGAGATTTCTTTTTAATCAATTTTTCTCTTTTTTTTATAAAAAATATCCACTATTGCCAGAGAAATCAGAATGGCAAAAATCAAGATTGTCATCATCAGCCAAATTAATAGCTGGACCTGAATTTGATGAGGTTTTGGATGAAAAACTTAGTTCAAATTTTTGAAAAATAGCTTGCATTTCTTCAAGAGTTTTTACTGCAACCATTTAGGATTTTTGAGCTAGGAATTAAGTTTGTTCTTTCGACTGGAAAGGAATTTGCTGATTTTGATAAGCAATTTTCTTTTGCCCATGAATCCAATTTAGAACTTCATTGAGATTTAAGCTTTGTAGAATTTTGAATTTGTCCCACCATTTGATTTTGAATCTCATCCTAATTATGGGAATTGGATGATTAGAATAATCTAGAGTCCAAGCAAAGACCCAAGGCAAATAGAACTTTGAATGAAAAAGGCAAAGGGTTGAAAGCCTTTTTTCTTCTGGGTTAGGTATATAATAGGTTTTGAACAAGTTAAAAGATTTGAGAATATAATGTTTTGTCTTTAGGAATTATAAATTTGTTCCAAACTTATCTCACCACATAGACTACCATAAAGGAAAAGATGAGAGATTACAAGTGGTATCAAAATATAATAACCAAGTATGAGATTTTCTGGTATTTTGGATTGTAAATGCATCAAACAAAACTTGCTGGTAATCCCAGTAATTATATGTGTTATAAAAAAAAGGCAATTTTTTAAAGGTTTCCAGAAAATGGAGGGGTTGAGAAAGGTCAAATTTCCAATCTCCTAGAGCAATATCCATGTGAATTTTATAAATGGAATTTACAGGATCAATCTATTATTTATTATAAAAGAAATTTTTGAAAGAATCAGATTTTGTTACTTCCAAAATTCTTTGATGAAAAATTGGACTTTTCTTTAAATCAATTGGTTTATAAAACCATATTTTTCCAAAGAATTTTTCCAAGGTATCAAAGAAATTTGAATCATGAAAACTTTTTTCTATATTTATAATATTTAGAAAAATATCATTTAGAATAAAATCAGAAGGATTTTGGGATTTTTGAGACAAAATTATTTGGAAATTTGAAACTTGTTTTTCAGAAAGTATTTTTGAAAAATCTTCTTTCATAAATTTTGAAAGCGTACAAAAAGAATTTACCTGAGAAGGAATCAATTGAGAGGAATTTGGTTTATCCTCTTATTTAGTAGAGATCATTCGGGGCTGAATAGACTCTCAAAATTGTTTTTTAAATGATTCTGACATTTCTGTAAAGTATTAAAATAATTCAGGATTTTTGGGGTGTGATTTAAGAAACTCATCAGGGATTGTCTAAGTAGAAGTAAAGGCTGAGATTTTTGTTTTAGAATTTAGAGTTTTAGAAGAAGTAGTATCTTGTACTTCTTCGTTAATCAAGGCACCAAAAAAGGATTTATATTTTGGGAAATTTTCGGGTATTTCTTTACTTTTATTTTTTATCTTTTTAGGCATTGTTCCTGGAATGTACAAATTTTCTAGTTAGAAAATCTGAAATAAAATTTGTATCTCCTTTTATGTATTCAATATCAAAATAAAAAATACTTAAAATAGCTTACTATCATGCAAAAATATGTTTGGATGCAAGATTTTAAACATTTTTCTGTAAAACTTCTTTTGTACTTTTACAATCAATTCTATGTATTCAATATCAAAATAAAAAATATTTAAAATAGCTTGCCATCATGCAAAAATATGTTTGGATGCAAGATTTTGAACATCTTTCTGTAAAACTTATTTTGCACTTTTACAATCAATTCTAAGAAGAAATTTTCGATTTAATAAATCATTTTGGAATTTTTGAATGCATAAAACAATACTCAAAATTTCTCTTTTAATTGTAAAATAATTTTGCTAGGTATCATTCCAATATGAATAAGTATATTGCACAATACATTCTTTCCCCCCTGCTTCTGTTTAAGAATTCCACCATATCCTAGATCAAAAGCATCAATTTTAACAATTTTTGGAAGACTAGGATCTGCAATATGTAAGCATGGAATATCTAAAACTTATTTCTTAATAGTACGAACAATATTAGTATGTTCATCTAACCATGGAACTTAATTTTTCGAAAACCTATCATGAAGTGGCTTAGCTAATCTATTGATATTTGGACAAAAATCTAAAATATAACTAAGGTTTCCTAGAAACCTTTGTAATTGTATTTTATCGAGAATTTTCTCAAGAAATTTATTAGCAAATTGGAAGGATTTTTCAATTAGAGTTATTAATCATTGTGATATATAATGACCCAAAAAACGAATTTTTGTTTGAAAAATAAACATTTTTTATTTAGAAATTACTAAACCATTTTTATTTGCAACATAGAAAAAAGTTTTGAGATATCTAAAGTGTTCATTTAAAGAAGTTGAGAATATTAAAATATCATTAATATAAACAATACAAAATTTGGAATATTCATTAAAAATGTTATTCATAATTTTTTGAAATTTTGAAGGGGCATTTTTAAACTAAAGGACATCAAATTCTATTCATATTGTCCAAAGGGTACTATAAAAGCAGTTTTTTAGTAATAATTTTTTGAAATTTGAATTTGTAAAAAACCTGACTTCATATCAAATTTTGAAAAAATTAAAGCAAAATAGAGTTTTTGTAATAAATCTTTTTTATTCAGAATCAGGTATCTGATCCATTTTAAAGTAGAATTTAAAGGCTTATAATTAATAACAAGTATAGGAGTATCTCTTTCTATCTTAGAATTTTTGTTGATATAAAAAGCAATACAACTCTAGGGAGACCTAGACTTAGAAATTAAACCCTTTTGTTCTAGATCATGAATTTCTTTTCTACAGTGCTCCTCTAATTCAGCATTCATCTGAATAGGATGAGCCTTTGTCAGCATCTATCTTTCATCAAAATCTTTTTTATAAGGAAGATCAATGATATGTTGTTTTCATTTCCAAAAGGCATTTGAAAAATCTGAACAAATCTTTTTTTCAAAAATACTTTGTAATTTTGATTTTTTTTTTAATCTCGGGAGTTTTCAACTGGTTTTCTAATCTTTAAAATAAACAATTTTCTTAAGGTTATCAAGTTGAAAATTTTTTCTTTTGATCAAAACATGAATGGTGTGTTCATGGATGGAACATGCCTTGACTAGATTCAAAGTTCTAGCCTTAGGTTTCTCAATGAATGGAAAACACAATTTTTTAGAATTGTATTTAAAAGAAATAAAATTTTCACTTACTTTAAAAGGAGTGATTAAACTAATAAAAGGTGTTCCAAGAATCATGGTATGATATATCATTAACTAAAATAAAAGAAGTTGTGAGTAAAACATCATTATTTAGTATGGAAGCTTCTGTTTTGGAATTTATCTTTAACTTAGAATTATTTGCAGCAGAAAGTTTTGCATGAGTATTTTTACGAAATTTTTTTTGGTATTAAACCAGTTTTAATGCAATTTAAATCAGCTCCAGTATCAAATAATGCAATGATATCATTTTTAAAATCTTTTGAAACAACAAGGGTAATTTTAACAAAATATTTTCTTAACATGATTTCTCTTAAAACAAAAAGAAAATCATCTAGTATCTTTTCAAGAGATTCAATATTTCGAATATCACGATCTCCATTTTGAGAAGTATTATTTGAAATAGAATCCTCCTGTAGAGATTTGGAAAGAAGTAATTGCAGAGTTTGGAAATCACTATTTTATTTTTCTTTTAACTCTTTCAATTTTAGTTTTACTTCCTTTATTTCCTTTTTGAATATCATGGATAAAGACAGACTTATTTCTAATTTTCTTACTCTTATCAAGGATATGGGTAACATCGTAGGTATTTTTAGACATGCTAGGAAGAATAAAAGGTCTTTCCTCTATTTTTTCTACATTGTTTTGACTAAGGGAACTTAGGAGATTATCTAAGTATTCTTTCTGAATCTGGGGATGTTCTTTTGTAAGAACATTTATTTGTTTTTCAAGTTCACTATTCAGAGAACTAGATGAACTAGTAACTAACTCATATATTTGTAAGGGTTTCTTATCTTTGGAATCAGAAGAGAAACTTCCAAGTTCAAAATTAGAAGAGTCTATTAGTAAATTGGAGATTTTAGACATGGTTTTTTTATCTAGTTGGAGTTTATGTAATTTTCTATTTATCTTACATAATCTAGAAGTGTGACCTTGTTTGCCACATTTGTAGCAAGTAATATTTTTAGACTTGCTACTGGACTCTGGTTTCTTGAGATTTTGTTTTCTGGATTTTTTGTAATGAGAGTTCTTATAAAGCTCATCATAGGATTTGGAAGATTTCTTTCCTTTAAAGGTTTTAGAACCTTTTGTATTTGTACTATTATGAGATCTATTTTTGCAGTTTCTTATGTAAGATAATGATTTGCTGGTATTGATATCAAATTGTTAACAAAAAGAACCTAACTCTTGTTTGGTCCATTTCATTTCTCATTTGAGGTGTTTTTAGAGTTTTAAGTCTTGGTAGATTTTGAGACACTCTTATTGAGTGAGGCTAATCAATTCGCTATAAGTGAAATCACTATAGGGTATGATCCGTTGCTCTGAGGATTTTCTAATTTTATTCCTCACTTTTTCGCCTAAAAGGTTTGGTTTAGATAGAAAATCAAGGATCAAATTTTTATCTCCTTTTATATGTTGAACATCAAAGCTGTATCTGCTAAACCACTCTTTCCAACGAAGGAGTTGTGGATGTGGAATAGTCTTTTGTTGAAAATTCAGCATACGTGGAAAGGATGAACAATCCATAACCACATTTTTGTACCATTAGAAATCACTAAGCTTTTTGCACCTAAGATTTGAAAGGAGTTTAGCATTTTTATTTCTTAAATGAAAGGGATCACCTATAAAGTGTAAGGAAATGGTAAGGATTAAGGTTGCTACCACATCTTGTTGAGGGTTCCCTTGTTCATCTAGGATGAGAGTTCATGTTTCATCTATTTTAATGGCATTTGGGATATCTTCTTATTAGTGTGAGGTGAGATAATAATCCCACCATTCTTTAAGCTAGCCAAAAAATCCAGCTATAAGGAGTTCAATAATGGTTTTATCTTTAGTTCCTATTTGGGTTTTATAAGCATTAGCAACCATATTCATTTGTTGCAAAAAATCTAAAAATACCATATTTAGAAATTCCATCTATGTTCCAATCATAGACATAAGAGGCATTGAAACAACATTGAGCTATTGGTTTAACTGTCTCTAGATCTAGTGCGGGAATTATTTGTAGAGGTTGTTGGACTTATGAGGACTGTCTCCAAGTCAACCTGTTGATTGTAGGTATGGGTTCCTGAAATTGTTCTAAGGTATCACTGTCATCGGAATCTTGATTTATGACATTTATTCTAGAAGTTGTAGTTTCTAGGGCAACTTGGTTGGAATCTGTAAGCTGGTTAGAACTACTTATATTTGGATTAATTTTGCTTAATTGATCCTGGATGGCTTTGATGAACTCAATTTTGTTATCTTGGGGATTTTTGACACTATTTTTGGACATCCAAAAATGTTTAGAAATGTGATTTTTTACTTTTGAACCAGCAGAGGAGATTTAATAATCTAAAAAAACTACGAGTTGTTTTCCTAGATGTTTTTCTATACGATCATGTTGTTTTCCTAAGGTGTTGAGATAGGTATTTGAAAAGTTATTTTGAATAATGATATTTTTGATGTTGGTCTTGTCATTATTGCTTGGATTTTTGAGAGGAATGACATTTACAATTTGATCACTAAAAGAGATTTTTATAACTTGAAAAGATGGGTATATAGACTGGATTTTTCTGGAATCTCTAATGGTTTTCCATTTAGGAGTTTTGTTCCTAATAGTAACTAGATTAGCAGATTTAAAAGATAGCCTATGGAGTTTTGGGAAGCATAATATTCAAACCAATCAAAAAACAAAATATAAACTTTATTTTCACAAACAAATTCATAAAATTGTTCTTGAATCTTTGTCTAATATTTGAAATTTTTTTTATAAAACTAAATTTTTTTTTCATAATTATGCTCAGCATAAAAATCATCATGCATGAATTTTTCGTCAACCTAAAAATCTTTTTCAATGACATTTAATTATAGACTAGGTTTTTAGTTATAATCAAAAAAGTCTAGCTAGTTGGCTCTTGTTGTGGTTTAGCTTATATGGGTTGATCAGAGGAGGTATTTTGGCCTTGAGTTGAAGAACTCTCTATCTTTGGATTAATGGTCTAGGTATTTCTGAGGTATAATCTACATTTCGTAGGATGTGGAATATCTAGGCATATATGATATATTAATAACTGAAGGGAGTTGTGAAATTTCTCCTGAGTCTATGGTTTCTAAAGTAGAGGAATCATCATAATATCTACTACCAGTAGATTTTCTATCAAAAGTGAGCCTAACTCTCCCATTATGATATTGGATTGTCTGTTTTAACTAGGTATTGGGCTTTATAAGCTCTATGGGCTCAGGCCGGGTGGTTCCTTCTAGGATCCATTCTTTGGAAACATATATTTTTCTCTATTGAATACTTCTAGGTGTTACTGCATTAACTTTGGTGAAATCCAACACTTATGTCAAAAGCAGACATCATGGCTTTATAATGGATTCTAAAAATCAAAGCAACATGTATTGATCCTTCAAGCATTTGATAATTATGAGTTTTGATTTGTAAAGCCAGAGATTTTAAAATATTTTTATCATTTAAAGAAACAGAAAAATTCGGGTAACAGTCAAAAGATATAGGACCCATGCATATATTGGATTCAATAGAACTTAACAAGAAATCTTCAAAATTTGTAAATCTAGCATCTTTAAGAACAACAAGAATATAACTATTTAAGTCTTCTTTGGTTAGGGTTTAATTCCTACTTGGACTAATCCTATATTAATATATTTGTATTTTCTATCTGTGTTTTTTCAAGGAATTTTGGCTAAGTGACTGGATAGTCTCAAAAGGTTTGGACAATTGTATATCTTATTTTTTAGTTTTGATAGTAAAATCAGTTATAAAGAGTTGACATTTAAAGGTTTTATAGATCTGATCTCTATTTATTTTTGGTATTTTCCAATTATTTATACCTTTTTCAAAATCTTCTATTATAATTTCTTCACCATTTACTATTATCCTATAATCATTAGAAGAGGTAAAAGCAGAATTAGAAGATGTAGTTCTACAAAAAATAGAATATATATATATAATTCAGCAAAGGATTGCTGCTGCAAATACTTTGAAGCCTTATATAAAGTGTAAAGTGTATAAGAAGCTAGAAGATCCTTTTAATTTGGTGGAAGTTCAAGGTCTACCACAACATGAATCTGCATGAGTATTGAATTCTGTTTTTTATATAAAGTGATTGTTGTTTTCTTATTTTTTGTTTTTAATTTCTTTCACTGATTATGGCATATTTATTTGCCTCTTTGCTGACCACTTTATCCTTAGCAAGGACATTCCTTCTAAAGTTGGTATTGATTTATACAAAGATAGCTTGTTGTATCTTTATGGAAGTATGGCTAAGGAAAATTGGATGACACAGATGAAAGTGAGAGTGAGGATCAAGCACTTAGAATGTTGAAGAAAATGAGGAGGGGTTAGTTTATATGTGAATTGTAACTTTTTTACTTCTTTTTTTTTTTTTTTTTGGTTTTTTATGTACTATGTACTCTTTTAAATATAATATAAATATGATTTATTTATACTATTGCCTCCATAATTTTTTAGATTTCGATAGATTTTTGTTATTATATGTGATGTTAATGTTTTTGTGTAAAGCTTCTCATGTAAATGTTATTGTGAGTGTTAGTATTAGTTTGTCAAATTTTAGGCATTCCAATCATTTTCAAGAGATATAATAAAGATTTTCTCGATATTTATCCAAGGTTTATGGTAGATGTTTCACACACTGAGCAAATATATTCTATACATTTACCCAAGGTTCAGTGTATGCAATTCCAAACTTTCACTTGACATATACTAGAGATTTATCCTAGGTTTATTCTAGATATTTCACACATTTTAGCAGAGATATTGCATAGGTTTACACAAGATTTATTCTATGTGTTTCAAACATATAGCAGATAAATACCTACATTTCTGTATGTTAACATGAGATTTAATAATATTATTATCTTGCATAAGGTTCATAATTGCTAAAAATTATTGTCTATTCAAACAAAATATTTTTTATTTTGGTACATTTCTGCATCTTTTTCTGTTGTGGCCATGTTCACATCTGCTACATTTGTTTTCGATTTTGTCTCCAATAGTGCTTGTATTCTTCTTTTCTTTGGTCTTCCAACTTTTACCCTCTTGTGGTGGTTTTGCTTGTATTTGTTCAACTTCTGTTGATATTTTCCAAGTTGATAGTTTACCAAGTGGATACATAGTTCCATCATATATTGCTAGAAGATTTTCTTTTGTATAGAAGTGTGAGCAATAAGGATATAGGTCTTGGTTTTATATGATTTAATGCCGCTAATACATATGGACATGATAGCTCATCAAGTTGAAATTTTCTACAAGTACATGTTCTTTCTAGAAAGTTTACAGTGAATGGATTTGCACCTTCTTATACAGTGAATGGATTTGCACCTTCTTATACATTGAATAAATTATCAGTTGATCTTTTTGCCTGCATGGAAAGATATTTTTTTTGTTAGATTTATCTTAAATTTTTATATATTTAAGCTATTACCACTCAGGTTTTAGTCAAATTTTATCTGAGATTTACTGAAAGTTTTTCCTAGATCTTTATTACGTTTACCTAAGGTTTATTCCAAGTTTATCTAAACTATACCATAGATTTTTGTAAGGTTTACCCAATATTTAATTAAAGTTTACTTAATGTTTACCCAAGATCTTTGTTATATATACTTAAGATTTAGCTAATATTTACTTAAGCTTTATCACGGATCTTTACAAAGTTTACCCAATGTTTATCTAAGTTTTACGAGAGATTTTTGCAAGATTTACCAAAGATGTTTCCAATCTTTATCTAAGATACAACCAATGTTTATCTAAGATTTAACATAGATATTTGCATGGTTCACCCAAGATTTACCTATGGTTTACCATAGATCTTCCTAAGTTTTATCAAGTTTTACCTATTTTGAAAGTTTAAGAGAGGGGTTAATTTTATCCATAGTCATTGAACTTTGTAACACAAAAATCATTAAAACTATTTTTTTCCCACAAAAATCATTCTAGCATTTTTTTTTTATTTCTTCAATTTCATTTCTAATTTATTTAATTATTTGTTATTTTATTTTATTTTAATTTAAATTAAATAATTTTTATTTTTAATTATTTAGTTAATTAAATAATTGAAAATAAATATTATTAACATAACAAATATTTTAATAAAAATAAAAAATATTTAAATTATTTTATTTTATTAATTATTAAATTAATTAAATTAATTATTAAATATTAAATATAAATAGTAAATAATAAAATAAAATTGAAGATTAAATTGAAGAAGTAGTAAAATATGGTAAAATGATTTTTGTGGGAAAAAATAATTTAGTGATTTTTGTGTTACAAAATATTTAAAAGTTCTTTGGAATAAGTTAATCAAAATTTAGTGACCATTAGTGAAATTAACTTTTTAACAGAGATATACGAAAGATTTATCAATAAATAACACGTGTACTTGAGCTCTAACATATATTTACTGAATGTTTAAGAGAATTGAGAAATTTTTACCAGTATTTTCATTGATTGGTGGTAGTTTTCTATTAGCATATATTCAAGTCTTGTTGCTAACTTTACGAAAGTTGCTCTTTTATTGTTTTGATCTTTATACATTTAGTTTTATACTAAACCTCGTAAATACACTAGTAATGTTGATTCTTTAGATTCTTTGTTTGCTACATTGATTGATTTGACTATGTTTGATATCATCACTAAGTATTTATTGTTTGTTGTATAAGCTTTGGCCCACTTGTAGTATCCAATTGATACAAGATAAGATCTAAGTCTTGTATATATATTGTCTAGCTCTTTCATATATATTTCACATTCCTCTGCAATATATGCATTTTCTGCCTTAAGGAATGGTTCTGTAGTGCTCTTTGAGTTTCTTTTGAAGTTTGTTTTGAGGTTACTCAAAAGGTGGTAGGTGCATATACCATGTGTAGCTTCAGGGTATACTTTTTTATTGCTTTTTGTATGTTGTCATGTCTGTATGATATTATGCATATTTCTTTAGGACAAGCAAATGCTTCTCTAACTCTTGTTGAGAATCATTTCTATGTTGCATCATTTTTAGAGTTGATAATTGATAAGAACAGCAGAAAGATTTAGCAGCTACATCTTATGTTGATGCTATCAGTATTGTAGTACTGTATTTTGTTTTTGAAAAGGTGCATCAACTACTATTACCAGCCTGCAGTGTTTCCAGTCTTTCATTGATGCATCTAGTTCCACAAATATATAGAGTAATGTGTTGTTGTCCTCCTTTTTTAGGTCCATAAATGAGCCTAGATTTTTTGCCTTTAATGTGTACAAGAATTTTGGTAGCAGAGCATATGATTCATCTAGTTTACTCCGGACCGTTTCTTGTGCTTTTTCCTTTTACCTCCAAGCTTTCATATAGCAGATCTTCATGCCATACTCATCATTCATATTTTTTTATATTGTCTTGTAGTTCATATTCATTTTCTTACTAGCATATTTTGGTTTGATGTATTCAACAACTATAGATGAAGTTACTTGTCTTTGATCAGCTAATCTGACTCCACAAAGCATGTGTGAATGTTATTGAACTTTCTGACTTTAATGATTTTTGTATTTCCTGCCATTGTAAGAATTTTTTTCAAAATGTTAGTTAGTCAACAACATTTATTGGACATTTAGAATATAGTTTATCCAAAGGTTTACTTAGTGTTTACAAAAGGTTTATCCAAAGTTTACTTAGGATTTACCCAAGGTTTTTCTAGGGTTTACCTAGAATTTACCCAAGATTTAGCTAGTGTTCACCAAAGTTTACCCAAGATGGAGGTTTACCTAAGGTTTACTCAAGATTTATCTAATATTTACTTGAGGCTTACCATAAATTTATAAATCTTTAACCGGAGATTTATCTAATATTTACTGAAGGTATACTACAAAAATATAATACATTCATCAAAAATGTCCATAAGGTTTACTAAATGTATATCAAACATTTATAAAACTTTTGGAAATATCAAATTTACCTTTTGTTGAAACTCTAATGTATCATTTGCAAATGTTGTGTATGTATGTGGCAATATATGTCTTGATGCAGAATTTTTTGACCTTGTAGTAGAAGTGTTTGCTTATTGCATAGTAACTGAGCACCTTCTTGAATATCTCTTTGTTATATGTCTGATTTTCTAAGATTTCAGTTAGTGCATTTGTGACACATCACCTATATAATAGGAATAATCCTATCATACAAATAAAATACCACATATTTAGCTATGATACCTTATTCGAATTAAAACCTTTTTATTATTAATTTACTTATCTATTTTTATATTGGACTAAGCATGCCTCATTTAAATTTCTTTTACACAACTAAATATCATCATATCACATGCATTCATCTTACTTAACTACATATATCATTTACATACTATTTGTTAACAGAATATCATACCTAACCTTAATTCATATACAAAACATATTTTCTAACCCATATGCATGACAGAAAATTTAACAAAAATAAGGAAAATGACCGACCCTAAGTCTAGATCTGATGTGTATCCTCTAGTAGGGGCTCAGACTCTTTCTTGATCAACCTTTATATCTACTATCTACAAGCTTCATTCCTTATTTGAAAAGAACCCACGTTAAGCTTTCTCTAACTTAATGTTATATATATGCATTAAAGTTTTCTCATATAGTCACAAAATGCAAAGAAAAAATAAATGCAGCATTTCTAAATTTAACATGAAAAGAATTCCATATATCAATGTATGAGACTTTTATGCAATTATAATACATGTTTCTTTTATTTATCCCACCATATTATTTGCATATAATTCAAAACATGACTAGTTCACATAAATAAATTTCATTTAAATCATTATTTAGTTTTTATATTTCTTTTATTTAATTATTAGCCCACATGTTGTCCCTGGACTGTCCGGATATAGTGTGTGAAGTAGGGGCGCTCACAGAGCTAAAACTACCATACTCATTAAAATCTCAAGTCAAGGGCTTTCTACAAATAGGATTAGGGGTGCTCTTGGAGCTAAACCACCATGTCGTCAAATGATATCTATATCGGTACTGTAATCTCCTTTAATGATGCACCATATATCTAAAACTAGTCCTCATATAGAGAAATAGGCAATTAAATTCTTTAACTAATTATTTTCTTTAATGCATAACCATTTAATTATAATCACACAGTCATACTACTATATTTAACCATGTGAAGATTATTGGCATACTTTAATTGGATCTCTAAAATAATAAAGATGAAAAGAATAAAATTGTCAAAACAGGGTGTTATAGGCATGACACCATAGGCCTTAGCTGTGACTTTGGTGGTGAAGTATTATGTTTCTCTTTGATTCATATGTCACAGTCGTGACTCATGGAGTCATGGGTGTGACTCATTTATTCCTCCCATTTTCCAAATTTTAATTCTTTCTTTAAGACATAAAACATTCACATAATCACCTTCAACCAATTTTTAACACCATCAACCATATTTAACAACAAATTATGACTAAAACATGTCATATATTTTTCATTTTAAAACACATCACATTATGGTATTCAAATACACAAGTTACAACTAATGGCATAATTCATTCTTTGTTGATATAATTGCTCACCAATACCATTCATTTACATTTTATAACATATCATTTTACATTCCAAGCCGATTATCATCCATTACCATAATTATCCTTAAAGCCATATACAATATGCCATAACATGTCATTTTATCATATGAACACACAATTTATATCGTCAACACATTCAAGCACGCATTTGGGCAAATAATAATGCATATATATACAAACTTCAATTGAGCTTTGCAAAATTCCCAAGATTTGGAGCTTGTTTATCCTCTTTGCTTATTGTCTCCTCCTCTTTCTTTATCCCTTACTATAAATATAACAATTCTATCAACTTTCATAATTATCGCAAAATTACATAATCATAAATCTAACCCATAATTCCCAGCTAAGCCTTAGACACATAATCTCATCCTAATACCTTTATTTCTTACTCAATTAAACTTCAAAAATATCTTTCATACATAAGCTTAATAACTTCCTCTATAATTTCCATCACTTGTAATTCTTCCTTCCAACATAAACAATCACACCAACACCCTCAAAGTCATTGTAAGAAGTTGAAGAAACATGTTTCCCTTACCTCTAATAGGCAAAGAATACACTGACTTGCCTAGGGAAACTAGGTTCCTCCTTCCATCTCAAAGCTTCCCCCCTCCACACCTTGATAAATCTCTAAATTATTGGTTTTGGTGTTTAGTTACTCAAAAACTCATAGGAGTAGGCTAGGATATTATTATTAGGGGCAAGGGGTCGTGTTTAAGAGTGGAATGGCTATGTAAAATGAAATTTGGCTGGTGTTCCACCTTATATATCAGTGGTGTCACGACCGTGAATGATTGTGTCAAGGGCGTGACACATATACTATAGCAACCGCTTTAAAAATTTTGAGAATTCTCTAGTCTGTCCGATCTTCATGGCTGTGAACAATTCTTTCACAGGTGTGAATGCTACATTTTCCCATTTTTCTCTCTATTTTGACCCCCAATGCAAAACTAAAGCCAAATCTAAGCAATATACCCTACATATACCCCCAAATATACCTTCTTATCCTTGCAATATACCTCTCATATATTTAATATATATTATTTATGCTCTCATTATAAAAAGCATTAATTACGGGTATTACATGCCCTACTCACATTTACTTAGTTAAATAAATTTACTTATTTTTAATTACCAAATTACTCTTCATGTACCACATTATTTTCTAGGCCATACTTTGTAAGCATTACATCATTTACATAATCTAAGAAATTTATGGATTGATTTAGATCTTTAGTATTCATTGAGCAGTTTTCAGATACTGAAATTGTGTATCTATTTGCTAATTCAATTTTTATATGCTTTTCATTTGCAAAATAAGTCAGTCTGAAGCAGTTTTGATCAACAACTCTTTGTTGTACAGTTATGCAAAGTGGCAGATTTGCAACATCTGTCTCTTTTTTCTTGATTTCTAAGTAGAATGAAAGACTTGTGTTTTTCTTAATTTTTAAATGTGGATAATCGTCTTTCAACTTGTACTATATGTCAATGGTGTTGAGATCTTTGTTTAAATACATATTATCATATAAAATTCCAAACTAGTTGTCAAAGTTGCAATTAAATTGAATTAGTATATCATTAACTCTGAAATCAATGTAATTCAACTATTCATCCCACTTCCCATTGTAATGTATGACTATTGGAATATTTTCCATTCTTCCTATAAATTTGAAAATTGTCAATCAAATATTTAAGTATATTATAGCAAGTGGTTTGTGTGTGTGTGTGTGTTTTTTTTTTTTTTTGTATAAAAGAAAGAGAGATTACACAATGTATATTCAAGGTACATCCAAAGTTTACCCGAGGTTTACATAAGGTGCACTCAAGGTATATCCAAGGTTTACATAAGGTACACTCAAGGTTTATCACATTAACCTAAGGTATACCTAAGGTGCACCCAGTGTTTACCCTAGGCTTATCCGATGCTTACCAAATATTAACCTAAGGTACACCCGAGGTTTATCTGAGGTTTACCAAAGGTTAATCCAAGGTACACCCAATTTTTACCCATGGTATACCAAAACTTAACCTAATATACATCCAAATTTTACTACTAAATATATTAGAGATGTAGCACAAGGTTGCCAAAGACATCCTAACATTTACTGAATATAGTCACGAGAATTTGCCAAAGATTTAACCAAGTTTTACTTAAGGTTTACCATAATTTAACCTCAAAACATACCAAAAGATTACAAACTATTTTCTTTTCATATTTCAAAGTTTACTAGATATTTACAGAGGTTTACTAGTATGTAGCACCTATCTACTGAAGGTTTAGCATTATGAAACGAATATGTATGAATAGTTTACCATGGGTTTAATGAAGATATACCACATATGTTATTATGATGTTTAGTCTTATCATTGTTAAATTGATGAATATGATCGAGGAGTGCAGAATATATGATTTTGTCGTTGATGATCCATGTATTACACTCATTATACATGTACTACAAACTAAATTAAACATATCTTGCTTTGTTGTCGAAATCGGTTATCGTAGATAATTCTGAAAAATTTTGGTGAAGAAGATGATGATTGTAGTAGTTTTTTGGTTTCGAATAGGAATTCAAAAGAATTTGAACGATTTAGAAAGTATTTTGAAGAAGAAACAAGATCACAATTTTGATTTGTTTAGAAGAGCTTACAAGAGCTTTGAATTTGCAAGAGATTTTCGCTTGATATTTTAGCTTCCCTTTTTTGAAAGTCTTATGATTGGTTTTTGGTATTTTTGACGAGCCTTTTGGTTTTTATGTAAAATTCCCTTAAAAAGTAGGTGTAGAAAAAGTATTAAAGGTATAGCAAAAATAAGATGAAAAGTAGAAGAATTTAGGCTAAATTACAAAAAAAAAATATATATCGAACTTCGTACTTTATTACATTTATGGCTAATTCTTTAAAATTTTGAGTTAAATTATATGTACTTTAACTTTTATAGCAAATCTCGTCTTGGAAGAACTGTATTTCACTTCGAGCCTACATGGCATGGTAGAGCTTATGTGAAAAAAATTGTCATATGAGTATAAAAATCAAAACAGTACCGTTTTGAAAACCATGTTTTTTGAAATAGATCCACGAATCTCTTTATCAAAATCGTCACTTTCTCAAAATAAATCTTGTTATAACATGATTTGTCACGTCCGCGATATAGACTCTGACCGTATACGCGTATTATTGTCGTTTGTACCGCAGTACGGAGGCGTACCGACAGAGTCTAAATACGGACATATGAGCGTAAAAATTTTAATTTAATATGATAATATGATGCTTAATATGAATATTGAGTTGATTTGATGAAACGTTGCAATTTCGTGTTATACACGTAAATCAAGGCAACGAACTGGGCCGGGAATATAGGATTTTTGCCCAGCGGTAAGAATTTGAGTTAAGCATACCATAATGGGGAGAATAATATTTTAAGGCCATATGAGAAGTTATATGGAGATATTTGGAAGTTAAGGGCTCCGATTTACATAAATAATGTTCCCGGTGTAGATTTATAGTCTGATATTCCGATTGAGAGTTAGAGATATGCGTTTACTATCGCAATGATGCCAAAGTGATCAAAATTGAATTCTAAGATTTTTAAAACTGATAATTTAGAAATCGGACTTCAGATGAATTTTTACGGGCATGATTTAGAAAAATGACTAAACTGCAAAAAATAAAATATTTGCACTGGTGGTCGTTTTGCAAAATCGGAAAGACCATTCCAAAGAAAACGATTTTATGAGAATATTGGTATGTTCAATTTGAGGAGATAAGGTCATTTGAGATATGAAACTTAAGAAAATAAATTTGCTCATGTACTAAATTGAAAAGTTTGGAAAGTTGGTGGAAAAAGTCAAAAGTCAAAGTTTATTTTGGATTAATTTGGATAAAATCCAAATTATCTTTTTGTTTAATTTTAATTGACCAATATGAGCAAGGATTAAGCTCAATTAAGATTAATTAAACTCTAATCAACTATATAAAGTCAAAAAATGCCAAAAAAATCAACAATTCATCAAAAAAACAAAAATAACTCATCATCTTCTTCCTCCTCCTCCCTTGCACGACCAAGAAGCCATTCTTCTTAAATTTCTTTCAATTTTCTCTCACAAATTATTATAATCTAAGGCTAAGGAGGTATAAGAAATTAATAGTAGTGAAAAAATATTTTTGGAGAAAAATCAAATATTGGTAAAAAATTCCAAGAAAAATTGAGGTGAGATTTTCTTCACTTTTCTTTCAAATTTTCATTAATTTAAGTTGGTTTGGATGATTGTTGTGAATAAATTTTAGTTTGGTGATGTGTTTGATGTTTAATTTGTGAAAAGGAGGAATTGAGATTTTGTAGGAAAATTATGGAAAAATTAAATAAAAATGGACAATGAGTAGAATGAGACTTGAGGAAGATGGATATGGTGAAAAATTGATGAAAATAATTTTTGGAAATTTTTGTGGAATTTTTAGAAATTTTCCATAATTATGGCCAAATTTTTGAAAATTTATTTTGAAAGATTTGTACCATAAAATGATGAAAATGGAGTTAAATGGAGTGTTTGGAAGTGGAAGATAATTTTTGGAATGAATGAAATATTTTTGGTGAATTTTTGGATTTTTGGCCTAATTATTGAAAGATTTATTAGAAATTATGGAACATTATTTTGGTAAAATTGGTGATGGAAAATACAAGAAAATGGGATAAAGAGACCATAGAAATTTATTTGGAATTTTTAAAGCATTTATTGAATTAATAGAAATTTATGAGCAAAAAAAATATATTGGAAAATTTTTTGTCACACCGAAAAACGTGTTGGGTGACCGAAATTTCGAATTATGCGTCAAACAAGTATAACGAAAAAATATAATATCGATATGAGAGAGAGCGGGAAGTAGTTGAGAGTTTTATTTTCAACAGAAAATATGATAAAAATGATTTTGTAGTTAATCAGAAATTATTGTTGTTCAGGCGCAGTTATGAGACCAGCACCAAAGGCAAACCGGGGAAAAGAGACGGCAAACATAGGCACATGAAAGTTGAGGTTTGTACAGTAATTTATAATTTTAGCTATTAAATGTTTAAAATATGATTTTAATGAAGTTTTTATTTAAATGAGTTTATATGATAAAATAGTTTGAAATATTATGAAAATACATATTTGACAAGAATTTGATATTTTAGCTCATATATTAGCATAGACGACAGTCTAG